>CAKAOJ020000134.1:1375000-1650000 GCA_916701645.2 Sebastolobus alascanus | reverse complement strand
TGTGTGTTTCTCTCAGGTCTGCCAGGCATGCCGGGGGAGTACGTACCTCAGAGCGGTCCTATGGGCATGAGCATGGCCCCACCTACTTACACCACCCCTCATCAGATGACCTCCCATCCCTCCCAGCTCCGACACGGACCCCCTCTCCACGCGTACCTGCCCGACCACCCCCACGCCCACCACCCTCATCACCACCACCACCCCCACCACGCCATGCTGATGCATGGAGGACCCTCGTCGCACCCAGGAATGACCATGTCTGCACAGAGACCCCCTTTGCTCACTCCCATTGACCCCAGTACTGGAGGACAAGGCCTGGACATCCATGCCCAATAGTATAAGGGAACTTTGCTACCACGACAACAGCAGCTACTACAAGAAAAAAAAAAAAAGAAAGCAGCAGCCCACAATAAATCCTATTTTGAGACTATTTTTAAGAATAAAACGCGAACCCTTTTGACCAGAATTTGACACGAAAGAAACAGAATTCCAGATGAGCTGTGATAATTCTTTTTTTTTTTTTTTTTTTTTAGACTTGTCAATTTTGTTACTTTCATCCAAAACGGAGGACCAAGCTGACAAGAACACTTTGTAAAGTCTTGGGCTTTTGGTAAAGATCAACAGAGGATGTTTTGACGTGTGCAAAAGAACGGACACATGCGCGCACACTCAAAAAAAACACACTTTTTCGCACTCACACACCGTCATAAACATGTTCAGTACACTTTCATGTGACGCGCTTCTAAAATAAAAATCACTCTGGAAGATTTAAAAAAGAAACAACAGAAGGACTCCAAGAGTTATAACTACTGTAGTATAAAAAGTATAGATAAATAAGTTAAAACTTGTGCATTTTTCGTTGATCACATGGTTTATGTTTCCTGAGCTAGTTTTAGAATTAAAGGTTAACCTTTTCTCTCTCACACTGTGTGTGCTCCTTCCTGGAGGAGAAACTGTCTCGCAGCACAGCACTATAAAAGAAAAAAAAACAAGAAGATGGAACATCTCAAACCATAGAGGGCAATCAGGTCCTGTCCCCCATAAGAACAGGGCATGATGGGAAAAGGCTGCTAAATGACACCGGATCTCTCCAGAAGATTCAGTTTGAACATTTGTCATGCCCCTCTTTTCTTTTTTGGTTCATGAATGAATGTTGCCCTGTAGGTTTTAAAGGAAAAAAAGTTCTTTGTTTGAATTGCCCAAGCACTGGATTGTGTTGGTTTTATACATTTTTATTTTAATATTATTTTATTTTTTTGTACCCTGGACTCTCATTGGTAAGAGCCTATTGAAGGAAGCTTAATAGTGGAAAAGCAACATCCTACGGCGCTTCTTTATCTGCGGATCAACACTCTTGCCATAAGGACAATACTGACACAAACGTTGATTCTGCGGCACTGGAGAAGCATTTGATGGTTGATGCACCAAAAAACCCTAAAACTAAAAAAAAAAAAAAAAGGAAAAAAAAAACTTAAATTATGAACTCAATGCTTTTGGGGGGGAAAAAAGCTGAGAGAATATTGTAACAAACTTCGTACAGAGTTCAGTCTATTAATTGTTTCATGTTAGATATTCTATGTGTTTACCTCAATTGAAAAAGAATGTTTTTGCTAGTTTCAGATCTGCTGTGGCATTGATATTGTATGTCCATGAATTCCTTCCTTTTTCAGCACGTGTTCCTCACTAGATGATAAGATGCCGTCTCCCTTAAGCTTTGTCAAAAATACATTAAATACTTGTATGAGGACTGTGACGTAATGTTTAAAAGGTGTTCAGTCACAAATGCTGTAATAAATATTTCATTTTTGATTTTTTGTTAGATTTTTGTGTGATTAACTGTGTTACAAACACATTTCCGTTTTAATAGTGATAAGATTAATTTTATTTTTCAGGTGTTTTGGATGCATTGTTGCCTTTAATTTTGCCTCTTTTTTTTTTTGTAAATGTTAAAAAAAAAACAGTCAAGTTCCCACTTTTTCAAACTATTTGCAGTAGCTTGTTTTAACCGTTTGGTTATTTAATGCCCTCTTATAATGACAATAACAAATTATGGTTGAAATATGTCTCGCAGTGGCAATTTATTTAGGCACACAAATATGTCCTCTAAATGATAAATAACTGTCAAATGCAAATAAGAGGTGCAAATTACACAGCAGATTCACCACCAACACATCTGAGTTTTAACCAAAAGACAAACTGTCAGCAGTGATGTGGTAGTAAATAAAAAGCTTCCAGCTCTTTAACAAAAAACAAAAATAAATTACAGTTTCTGAAGAGCATTTATTTTATAATTCTTGAAAATATCCCAGTTTGCTATTAAATTCAAATTAGTAAAACATAGATTAAATATTATTTTAGATATTTCTGCCTGTGTAAAATGTAGGGAAACCTTAATTTGGAATTTTAAAAAGTGAATTTAGATGGCTTCACCCTTCACTCTTATGGCGTTCAAACAATAGAGGCGGATTTGTCCCCAGTGTAACAGCTCCTACAGTGAGCTCCATGCCGGCCCTCTCTGCTGCTTTCTGCCGTTTTGCAGCGCCGCCTGTCGGCCTGACTCTGCACCGCCGTCCAGCGGTCCTCAGATGGGCTTTGATAGGCTATCTCCTCTCTCTTCTCTATCTCTTTGCCTGTGTTCGCCCGCGGCCATCCAAGTCATAGCCTTAAACCAGAAATGACAACATCACTTCGGCTGAAATATTTTCTGCCCTTCACACAGAAGTTTAAACGTCTGCTGTGTTGCATTCAAGCCCTTCAATAGTTTTATTTTTTTTTCTTTATTTTTTTTTTATTACAAACCCTGATATATCAGCTGACTTTGTCCCATGTGTGAATCAACAAATATAATACGTGGCACAAACTATAATAATAATATTAATGTTTGTATATTTTATTATTTGTATTTAGTGCATTTAAACTGCTGGGTTTTTTCGTTTATGCATTCAGATGTTTATTGCTATTATTCTCATGTGGCCTTCTGAAAGTTTTTTTTTTTCAGCAATTGTTTAAAGAAAAATCTGACGTTGGCCTATATACGATCTGATTCTTTATTTAGCTATTTATTAATTTGCAATTTAGATTGATTGCAAATTAAGAAATAGCTAAATATGACCTGATTTTTTATTTAGCTATTTATTAATTTAATTTAATTAATTTTCAATTAATCTAAACTATCGTAAATTATTATTAATTTCTTTTTATCCTGCAGCTATAGGCCTATTCGTGTGTTTATTTAACCTAACTGTTGGATTTTGTACATTCCTGTTAAAAAAAAGAAACAAAAAAAAAGATGAAAATGACAATAATAATATTTGTGATTTAAATCACTTTCACACACTAAATATTTCTAGTACAATTTCCCGCATGGAAAGCCATTTTTAAATCTTAAAGTTTATTTTATGTTTCTTCAAAATTATTTTCTGTTGAGCCAACTGACGGTCAGCTGCAACAATATTTCCTTTAAGTTATTTTAGCGTTTAGTTTGAATGTTACGCAGCTTGTTTTATTGAAATTCCGGACATGTTTGTTTAACAATTTCTCTGCTCACACACACACACGCACACAAACACACACACACACACACACACACATAGATAAGATGTTAAGGCCTTAACCAGGTTGGGGGGTAAAAATGTATTTACTGTTTTTTTTAACACCAGAGTCTAGTTAATGATGCATTTTCTTCCCTCAACTATTCAAACCCCTAAAAGTCCCTTTTTGTTTTTCTGGCTCTCTATTATTGTGTGGATAAAACGGAAGGAAGAAGCCCTCCGTTTTGTGTGGAGATTATCAGATGAAAAAGAGAGAAAACGTGAGGATTACTGTGGATGGAGAGGATTTTAATATTAATAGTTTTTTTTCTTTTCTTTCCCCCCCTTCCCCCCCTCCTCCTCCTCCTCTTCCTCCCCCCCTCTCCCCCGATGAGACAGAAGGTAGATTGCCTCTGCTGCTTTCCTTTTGCCGATTCGGTGTGACAGGGATGATGGATGATCCAGCCGAGCTAAACAACTCCTCCCCTTCATCTCCTCCCTGTCAAAGCCAGTCCGGGCTGCTGCTGCACGAATAAAATAAGGAATATATTCCCTCTGCACTGCTGCACAATGCAGCCCGGTCCTCGGGAAGACGCCCGTGCAACAATATTAAAAGTCCACACACAGTTTTACGCGCTAGAAACACTGCGCGCGTGTGTGTGTGCGAGTGCGCGCAACAGACGCAACATGTTAATAATGCTTATGTTATTGGCTCTGCGCTTTTCTCTGCAGAGCCAGAGAGAGATAGAGGACCGCAAATATGTATTTTTAGATACACAAGTGCATCTGCTGGCTTTTAAGAAAAGTTTTCTTTTTCTTTCAAATTGCTGATTTGGATAGTGGTCATAAAAATGGACGCGCACGAGGGGCTGAGTGTCCTTCGCTTTGCAGCTGGCTCTCCCCGAAATGGCTCGCTCTGGGGGACAGTTTTTTAGGTTTTTGTCTATGCAGGCCTGTGTGTGTGTGTGTGTGTGTGTGTGTGTGTGTGTGTGTGTGTGTGTGTGTGTGTGTGTGTGTGTGTGTGTGTGTGTGTGTGTGCGTGTGTGTGCGTGTGTGTGTGCTGCCCTCCTTTTTTTAACATTTCAGCAGTTTTCTCTCCTCTTGCCATAAGGTGTTTCTATGACTACGTTATGTAGGCCTGTGTGAGCGGGTCAGAGGCGGGGGTCCCTGGGAGAAAAGGGCCGCATTTGGCTGATCATTTATCAATGTCAACCGCATAATGATTCTCCCTGCAGTCCCCCTATTGATGAGGATAATTACATTAGCTCAGAGTGACTGATCAATAAAGCCCAGGGAAAATGGTTTATTATAGCACCACCGAAAAGGCTTTCTTTAAAAGGGGACTGGCTGCTTTTTTTTTCTCCTCTTTCTTTTTTTTTTTCTTTTTAGAAAATAAAAGGCAGGGTTGATGTGCATAATCCAAACTCCGGAAAGATAAACGTGCGGAGAGGCAAAACTTCATCAGATTTCAGACTCTGAATGTTTTTCTTTTTCAGGATTGTGTTGTATTTCCTTATTTTTCTTTCTCTTTTGTCGTGTACTGCTTGAAGGAATAGTAGTTTATGGGGTAGAGTCCAAAAATACACTATTTATCACATGAGGAAATAGGACAGAAAGGGTGCAGTCAAATAGACTTGAGTAAATTCACGTCTTGTGTGATTTTGTATAATAAATCAGAAGTCAAACTAAAAGTCACACAAGACCTAAAGGTTACCAACCTCCTTATAGCCAGCTAAGCTCTGATTTCAGACACAAATACTATTTTTCTTGATGCTCAAATGGCAGCAACACCTGATGCAATGTCCAAAAATCCCAGCCGGCCTTGAAGAGAAAGCCTTAAAATTAAGAATAAACAAAAATCGTCTTGTTTTGCTGGTCATGTAATAGGATACTGCACCGGAATAAACAAAACAGTCCCAGAAGACGGGCAGTAAATGCATGTTTGACCCCTCTCTCTTCTCCGTGTGTGTGTTCTTTAATTGTCAACAACTGATCCCCTGCAGGAATGTTACAAACTCTTTCGCCTTAAATCTCCGTGGTGCTCCGCGCCAGCTCCCATTTACCGCTGATGAACGTGTCTGCAGGAGACAGCTCCATTATCTATTTATCATTTATGATAGTATATATTCTCAGACAATGGAGGAAGAAACGCGCCTACAGATAGTCCCACTGATGGCTCTCCACTGCCCTTTCACAGACGCGCACTTCCTTATTTATTCGATGGCATTTTGATAAATAGAAAATTAGGATTTTATCTTCAAAACATAAAGCCTTGACATATTTGGAATATGATCTAAATAGGGTGAATTAGCCCAATGTGGGACATTTTTTGCATTTCAGATTTGTGGAATATATTGTGATATGAAGCCAATACATTAAATCCAAACCCAGGATGTGTCCAAATCAAACAAAAAATTGCAGATATCACACTCATAAAAGAAATGGTAGACATATCATGCCAAGATTTCTCAGACAAATTTTTATTTTCTAATGTGGGACAGTCATGTCCGAAATGTGGGACACTGAAAAGTCTGTTAAAAGGCCTAAAAATCACCTTAATTAATGTAGGAAACACTCAAGGCTAAATGTGCAATCGTGTTCAGTAATTCTACCACCAACAATGCTATTGCTGTTATAAAACCTATGTGTGGAGGTTACATGGAGAACCGAACAACATCAAACAAACAAGACTATAAATAATAATAAAATAATTAAGAAAGATGATAGTTTTGGAGCATTTAGGCATATTAGAAAGACATTAAATATCAATAGTTTTATTGAAATTTATTTATTTGAAGAACACCTACACTGTCCCACTGTTTGGTGTCCCACTTTAGGCAGTGTCCCACTTTACGGCAGCACACCCTATGCAGAACTACACTTCAAATTAAACGCTTTTTATTTTTTACATATTTTTTAAAAATATGCAGCGTTATTTAAAAAAAAGACAAATCATGAAAAAAGTACTATGAATCTATATTTCAGACGGATTGGATGAAATATAAGTGTGGTTTTAAGGGAAATATTGAAAATAAATCTCTCCTACGGTTCTCTTTTTGCGCTTGGTCGCGACTACTTGAATTAGAGGCGATTTTGTTCACACTTCAGCGGTGCTTGTCTTCTTAAAAATGACTGACAGCCCCCCCCCCCCCCCCCAACACACACTCACCCCACCGAAATAAATCTTAATGATGTGAAAATTATAATTAGCCAAATAATGTAGCTATAGGGGTTTGGAGGGAGCAGAAATTGAAAATTGCAGTTGAGAAGAAGAAGCAGAGAAAAGAGGGCATGTGAGTGCAGAATAAATAAAGCGCAATAAAAAGGGAAATAGCCGGAGTTTAGTCAAGCCTTGAGGTACTCAAACCTTTATTTCAATCAGTTAAGATTTAATTAGGCGAGCCTCGGGCCCGGCCGTCTCCTTTTTTTCTCATTATGTTGCTTCTCCAGCGCTGTGTTACAATGCCCCTAAGGTTGTCAACATTTGACCGGTTTCTCCAGTGAAATAATCACGTTTTATGGCTCGAGAGCCCATAAGATTCACAAATAAATCTGGCATTATTCCATTAAGAGGCGAAAATATCGATTCCTTTAATTTATGGCTTGTTGATTTTTTTGCATTATTCTTAATTTCCTTCGGTTATTTTGAGATCTTAAAAAAAGGTTAGAAATATCTTGCGGGTAGCCGAGGGCAGCAAAGTGAGACATTTCACAAGAACTGTAAATAACAGAGGAGCTCAGAGAGAGAGAGACAGACAGAGAGAGAGTCTTTTCTAAAATATGAAATTCCTCCTTGTTATTGATTAATGTGCACATTTTTAGGCACAGTGCACGTTTCAAATCTATTAATTAATAACTCCCAATATAGATGTTCGTTGGTTTTTGAAGAGAGAGAGAGAGAGAGCTGGAGACCCCCTCCCCACCACACCCATGGGCGCACTGTTATTACATGATGGCGACCCCTTCTGGAGGCCAAAGTAAATGTGTTTATAGAAGAAGAAGAAGAAGAAGAAGAAGAAGAAGAAGAAGAAGAAGAAGAAGATTAATTCACATTTCTGCTTTAAATATGAAGAAAAATGTTCATCCTGCACTCAAAAAAAATCATGCAAAAAGGTCTCCAGCCATTTCATCCTCTGAGATGATAAGACCCTGACCTGCTGCAGTAAATGTGACCTCCAAAGACTCACATCTCATATTTACTCACAGGTATAAAGCTCCTTATGCATGTATTAGGCGGCCACGTTGATGGTAAAATCAATAAAGATGGATTGTAGGGTCAATATTATGCTTCGCACCTGGGGACTTGTTGCCCGGCTCCCCTTCCTGAGAGTGTGACAGAGAGAGAGAGAGAAATGAGCGATTCATAGCATGCAACCGCAACATCTCTGCAAGAGCTGCTGTGCACGACCGAGGCTATATGTGTGTGTGTTTAAAGGAAGCAGAGAGAGAGAGGGAGAGAGAGAGAGAGCTTGAAGAGCAGGGCAGCAGGGCTGAAGTCATCCAGCCAGGGGCCTGAATTTACCCCTGACATCATTAATCACGGCCCACTTGAAGATTATGACTGAAAGTATAGAATCGGTAACCATTATCGTCTCGGATGGCAGTTAAAACCTCTCCTTATTTTTCAAAACAGTGTAATGGCACAGAGGGAGAAAAAAAGGAGCAACGACGGGGGAGGGAGGACGAGGAGAGGGAGACTGGTGTCACTGGGATGGAGTTACAGACCAGTTTCCTCTGGAGGAAATATCAAGGAGACACAGAGGTGGTCCACTTCATTATGGAGCCCCTATGCTTTAATAATGATTAGAAAAACAATAATAGACTCCTAATTGTATTAAACGAACAACAACAATTGGCTTTAAATAATTACAGCTTATTAAAAATGAAATAATATTCTAATAATAATGACATATGTACGCGCAATTATTTTGTAGTATTTTATTGTTATTACCTAGAATTTATCCATATTTTTTTTTTTACATTAGGCTATAAAATAAAAACGAATTACAATAATTTCGTTTGTAAATTAAAATAAACGCGTTTTTTATTGTCATTGAAGTACAAAGAAAAATACCGTCGACATCTTGAAATCTTTTTTTTTTTTTTTTTTTTAAAGCGAAGAAAATTAATTTGACTATTTATCTATTTGTCTAAAAGTGGAAAAGGTTTTGCCAAAATTTCATTTCCGGGTGACAAATTGTGAACAAGTAGCAACTTCGGGGGGTTATTACTTTATAATTGACCTGAAAACAGAAAGTAGCTAGTTGTGTTTTTTAAATAGCCTAAATAAATAAATAAATAAATAGATAAAAAAAATTAAATAACACAACAATATTTTCTTTTTTACTTATTATTTTTGGCTTCTGCTTTCAAAAGGGCAAAAATAAATTTATGAAACGTTCAAGACGTGTAATGACTGAAAATGAAGGAACTGAATTTCTCTTCTGATTACGAAACAATAAAAAAAAAATATGTAAACGCATCCACGTCGCAGTTTAAAGAGAAACATCAGCGTGATGCAGCATCACATTTTCTTTTTCTTTTTTTTTGTCTGTCCGTTTTATTTAGGCACATCCGGTGTTTTATGCACAACACCTCAATGACTGATGGTGTGAGGATTCGTCAGAAATACATTTTAGCCTATAGCCTATATCTTACAATTTCTCTGTGATAACTTTGTTCCTATTATATATATATGTGAGCATTTCCTCCAGTACACAGCCTATGAGAGAGGCAGGAACAGCTAGCATGCTCCCTGTTAGCAGTCGGAAGCTGCAGTGATGAAAAGCAATAGCTGGTGTCAAGAACTTTTTTAGCACATCACAGCTGGTGGGAATAAATAGTAGCCAACTGAAGAGGAGCAGGAGGAGGCGGAGGAGGGAGGAGGGGGGGTGCAGGCTGTGACATAAGGCTATTTGGGTGTGTGACCACAGGGAACCTGGGCTTTCATATCTCCTCTCCACAATAAAAGCCCTGTGTGCCACCGTCTCACAAGTCCAACTTTGTTTCTCAACAAGGAGTGTAAACTGTTGTCAATATTCAGATAGCCTTCATCTGCCAATAATGACAGGCAGCCGGCTCCCTATCTTATCTGCGGGCCAGGTAGCGCCGTACCTGGGGGGAATAACTGCTGCGATAAAGAGCGTCTGGGCCAATAGAAAGGCTCTTGTCTGTCTGTGAGGAGTTAATGGAGAACGCCACTGGAGACAGGAAGTCCTCAGAAAGTGAAAAGCACTTTATTGCACACCTGAATGGCCCGGCGTAGGGTTTCTCTCAAACCCAATGGGAAAACCACATTACAGGTCCTTACACAGGGTCATTACAACAGGGCAATGGAGTTCAAGTGATCCATTGCATTTGAATGACAACATCACATCGCTCCATTCATTCTTCCCTCTTGTGTGACCTGACGATGATCCCTGTGGGACTGGGAAGATGTCAGTGGGAGTGATGTGTGCTGAAGTTACAGTGTGCAAGATTCGCCTCATTCAAGTTTTACCTCAAAGTGTGCGTGAAAACTCGCTGCACTCCTCTGAGTCAAGACAGTTGTGGTGACTGCTGCAGCAACAGGTTCACGGACCCATAACCCACAGTACACCGCAACATGACATCATCAAGCCTCTAAAAATGAACTGCAACATCGATCCCTCGCAGGCTGACCTCCCATAAGTCAAATATAGACGATGTGGGACATGTGTTTGGATGGAAGTGTATATTTACCTGTCACCGGGAACTCAAGGACATGGCAGCGGCGGGGTTGTATCCAGCCCAAGAGGGGAGTGTTTTGGGGGTGAAAATGAGTTGTAAAAGTGATAAATGGGCCACATTTCTCGAGCTGAGGAGCACTGGAGCTGGCACCGTGCTTTCAGCCAAACAGTTAATTGCTCAGCACAGTGAAGGCCCAACAAAATACTCGTAAAGCATCACAAGAAAAAAAAAAAAAGTTTAGTCCAGTCTTCCTCTCTGCTTCTCCCTTTTCTCGACTCCTCCGGCTAAGCGGCTGCTTCAATCCCTTCCACAATTTCCCAGCACAAAAATATTTGGTTGCCAGTGGCAACAATTGAATAAAATACCCAATCACATGTGCTCTTCCAAATATTTCCAAAATTAAGCTGTGCATTATGGTGGAGTCGTCTCATCTGTGTGCCAGGATTTATTGCGGTGTGATAAATGATTGTGAGGCTTGTTTTGACAAATGCAAGGCTACTTTCTGAATGAGTGCGGGGGCCGCCACGGTGTGCACGGCCAGATCAGCTGGATTAGAGGCTCTGATTATGCCCTCAAGTTTTTGCTCTCAGCACCAATCAAAACCTGTGGTCGATGTGATCTCCATGGTCACCGCCGCCTGTGTACAGTAGCTCCACCTCCTCCTGAGTGCACTTATTTCATAATAACAAGCTTGCGACAGCTCTCATCAGGCAATCGTGCTCACAAATGAAGGACAAGGGAGAGGGTGAGCCAGGATTTGTTTTGACTCACATTTTGTCGCCGGCCTCTTGCAACTAACCTTTTTTTCCCTCCCCGACTACCTCCACAGTCATATTTTCCTACCACACAGCTCTAATCTTCCAGAATGTCACTAGTACTCATACGTCTACCCTCTTCCTCCTCTACGTCTCCTCTACCCTGCTGTTCTCCTCACCCCCGCCCATCCCCGTGCTGGCCTGTATCTGTACCTGTGGATGTTACTGGGCCTCCTCTGGACCCCTCGCTGAGAACAGGAGATGACACAGTTTCTGGGTCACTTCTGTCACAGTCCAAATGCCACTCAGGGGGGGCTGACCTTTCCGGTGGCCGATGCTCGAGCAGGCCGCCTCCGTGCAGGCTGTCACCCCTGTGGTTCCAACCACAAACGCACGCTCACAGACCTTTTTTCCCCTCCAAACTCCCCTCGCTCCTCTGCGGTATCCACCTCCTCCTTTTTATCCATGACAATACATGTTAAAACAACAGGGACGAATCAAAGCTGACAAGCGAAAATAGCCGCTGTAAAATGTGGCTGATGGATGACATCTTGGCTAAACTCAGGACCGTCACGGGCCTCGGCGATGGCCGCATACACGTGGTGTATCAGATCTCACTGGAAGGAACTCCAAATATGCTTCCTGGATTTATTTGAAGGCGCGGGTTACACGGCGAGCGCCACTGTTTTTACAAATGGGAGCTTGGCTTCTAAATGGAATACCTCAATTAGCAGGAAGCCCAGTCAACACCTTTCTGTTATACCATCTAAGATATTTGGGTTTCCACTGCCAAGTTGCTCCTTTTAACAGAAAGCGACTTGAGTTGCTCATTTAGGGCCGTCATAAATGGACCCTGGGTGCATGTGATCCCATGTCACATCAGTGTCAGGAGGGATTTTTGCAGGGTGTACAGATTTTTTGAAGCTCTCGGCCGTGTCTCTGCTTGTCCCGTACTACCAGTGACTCATACATCAGTAAACTAAACTAGCCCCCCCACCACCACCCCTCTGAGAGGAGTAATGTGTCATAGTTGTTCAGTTTCCCTCAAACATACCATCTGCCCTCCATCCTGTCAATCAAACATCCACTGCTTTGCCATTTAAAATCCCCCAGACCATTTTTTCTCATGATCCATTGTTGTTTTTAAATAACAGCCTCTGATTAGCAGGCAGAGCCTCCTAAAAATAAAATCTCTTCCTATCTGCTTCAGCTCCGGGCGGAGAGGCTGTTTTTTTCCCAGTGCTGTTATTCAAGCCCTCTTTAAAAAAAAACATTTTTTAATTTCAAACTGGCTGCTCTGACTCTTCCAGGAGAACTTTTATTTATTTCCACCCTGTGATGTCTTGCTGGCTGAGGGAGGCTGAGAGGATCCCTACTAAAAGCACTCTGCTGCCTGGGGCAGAAACAGGCCAGAGCTCTCTCCACATAAATAACACAGGAGCGTGGAGGAAGTCCGTTTGGTGGTCTGCTGGAGGGATAGAACCTACCCTTCAGTCTGTCTCTGGTTCTGTACTTCTTTCTCATTCCCTGTGTCTCAGTGGTCTATCTAGCAGCTTGGCTGAAGACGCATAAAACAGCAGGATGTGGAGGAGATTGGGCCAAGATGTACATCTGAGTGGATAGTGGACTTCCAATAGCCTGCAGGCCCGGGCCAGACAGAGTGGATGCTGTGAACTGCATCAAACTAATCTGACACATGGGAGTCACAGATTTAACAATTGTAACCAATATTACAACACTGAATAAAATGTGTAACTAAATAGATCTGCATGTAGTTTCTTGGCAGTATTGTAACATGATTAATAATATGCTTTCAATTTTTTCTCCTTCACACAAAATTGATTATCAGTAAGCCTCATATATTACTGCAAGGTCTTTTCCTATACTGTATGTTGAGTCTTGTTGTTAGTGGATGCCTCTTGTTGAGGATCAAATTTCTCCACAACACTGGTGTTCCTGGCCTCAGGAAACGACCTCTCCAAACTGGCCTTATTTGGAGAGCACTCGAGTGCCCCATTGTTGTGACAAGAACAATGAATCTAAAAGGAGGTGGGAGACGAGGGCAAGGAAAACACAAAATAAAGATGTCTGGCTCTTAAAATCATCACTTTTTTTTTTTCTATATTTGCACTCACATCATGGAAATTCTGTCAGCTGACGCCGGTGTCAGCCCTCGCCTTTGAAGTAGATTTTTAAAAAAGCTGTATTTAGTTTGCATTGTGTGCAGAACCTAATTTATAGGAGTTGACCCTGGCTCCTCTTTTGTGCGACAGCCATCTTGGAAAACAATGGCAGGAAGGCTTGAAACTTGAGAGGAACTGAATCTGCTGTTTTTTTTCTACTCAATAGAGAATTTTCCCTCCCTGAGTAAAATAGCTCTGTTTTTGTGTCCAACAGGAGCCATAAACTGATGTCTAAGCATTCCACGGCCAGGCAATAGGGCCGAGTTTAACTGGACACATGGGGACAGTTGTTTTGTACCACATGGAGCAGGGAGGGGGGGGGGCCTGACAGAGGAAGCCATGGCCGCCTGGCGACCCCGCGGTGACCCACTGGCCTCCTCATGGAGGGATCAAGGCCTAGATGGGAGCCGGCTGAGGGTTAGAGGTTTAAGGGTAACAAATCAAGCAACACTTTAGTGGTATTTAACCCCCACATACCATATCTCTCTAACTGCGTGAGCGGTGCATGACTGTGCAGAACAAACATAGAAGCACTTATTTTTATTCTATATGGGGGAGGTCTCCTCAGTAACAGAAGTGGAGCGGGTCAGGTTTGGGAATGATTACACTGTCATTTCATTCATATGTCGCTATAGCTTTCACCTGAGGTCTGCTTTGGTTCATCTCTCTGCAGGCGAGTGGTGATAGACAGCTACGAAGTCTGTATACTGAAAGATCTGTGTATTAGGAAACAGCCACAATACATACCTCTTAATATAAGATGCGTTCTCCGAGGTGGTGGCAGGTTCTTCACCCTTTCACTTTCTTTCCTCTTATCGTTTTGTGTGCCATAAAGAAGAGGACAGGACAGGGACCCCCTATAGGCAGTGCATATCTGCCTCTAAAAGCATCACTCAACTTTATGTTCTCTTCTGGTTCCCCTAGCCCGGCTGGGTTTCTTCTTCTCATAAAAGGTACTGAGGTTGTAAAGGAGTGCAACAGACAACTGCTGAAAAGTCAGACACACACCTTTACATGGAAATCAGGTGTTTCTACTGTACGTACCTGTAGGCAATCACATAGCTTAAAATAAACATATAAATTTATGCTGTTAATATTAATGACAAGAATATATTTATTAATAAAGACATACAGTTTTTCTTTTAAAATGATCACAGATTAGAATGTGTGATAGAACGTAACAAGGACTGACACAATTTGACAATCAACATCTAAACAAAAAGTTTCTGAGGTAATAAACCATTCAAACCTGCCTATTCGGTTTGTGTTGTAATGTGAAGGGTTAAATGAATAAGCTCCTTTTGTCCAATCAGAATGTTGCTGCTGCAGTTGATAGGAAGAAAATGTTTATTTATTTATTTTTTATTATACAAAACAAAACAGGGAATTAGTACACAAAGATGAACGATATGGTTCAGTCAACAATGGTGGAAATGACACAAACAGTAAACAATAGAGGTACCATTATAGCCTATTGAAAATCGAGAGAAAAAATAAATAAAATAAAATAAAACAAACCACAAAAAGAGAGAGAAACGATCAGGTCAACAGACTACAAAAGAGCAAGGTAAGAGACATTAAAAACACAAGGACTGAGATAAAGATCTATACAGTATTTTTAACACAACTGAAGCGACTTAAGTAGTTAGCAAAAGGAAAAAATGTTATGCTTTCAGCTCTGTGATTGGTGGTCGAGCTATACATTTAATTTCAAATGACTGTAAAATATTGACCAATCATATCTTCACTCTAAATGGATGGGCTTTGTTTCAATATGTATTCACTTAAGCTCATAACAATGACAAACACTGTGGTAAACTAAAGTATTTTATTAGACAATCTTCAATCAGTCACGAACGATACAACAGTGGGCTCTAATTAGCCCAGCCGGTGCTGTGTTGCAGCTTCCGCCTGGTGCCACAACTAATACCTTCCCCCTGGTAACGTGTATTGCGTATGGAGAAAACCGCGTCGCTGAAACTAGCTAGCTAGCTTGTTATTTCATGATGGAAGCCGTGAGTAACGTTACTGTTGTGAGGAGGACATTGCGCGTTTACGAGATTAACTCTTGATGAACAGTTTGATCGGCAGAGGAAGTCACCAGAGCTTAATTTGGTGCAGAAAACCAAAGCTTTTGAGAGGCATTTCAGCTCCAGCAATTCCACGCCATCCCCCTGAGCTGGTCCTGCTGCACCGCCTCGTTAACACAGGTGCGTGCTTCCCTCTGTGTGCGTCAATTAGGAGAACAAAAAGTTCTTTGACTGCAGTGAAAATGTTGTTTTTGAAACAAATATGGATAAAAGCAGAATATTTGGTAAGATAAAAACATGTTATGAATTTTGGAAATGATAATGTATCTTTTTTTTTTCAATAAAAGTTGACTTTTGGACTTTACAAGTTATTGGAAATGTTTGGATCACACTAGTGGGAAACAATCATTGCTGCCACCACTTGGAATCTAATTCTACAAATAGCATGATACTAATAATATTAGTGTAGCCTAATCTTTATCCTGACCTTTGCAGAAACACCTCAAACACAATGAATAGATACAAAAAGAAAGAAAAAGCTTCTAATGTCAACGTTATGAATGTTGCTTAAGATTCAAACTATTCGGTACAGCCCTATGTTAATAAATAAATGTCATTGTGTGAGAATACCCACTCATAAAACATGTAAAGGACCAATGAAAATATTAATATTAAAGAATATAAAAAGGTAAACAGCAGTGTCTATTAGAGGTTTATATTGTTTCCATATAATAAAAGCCATGTAACTCTCCTAGGTGTTCCAGCATCGTTGAAAACCTTCCAGGCCATCTTCTCTTCTCGGATGTTGTCAAGTAACCCGATCATCAAAAGGTAAGTTGTTTAAAATCTATAGGCCGCCGTGCCACCTGATTTTATTCTGGCCGCCGCTGCCACTGTTTTGTATCACCTATGTTAAGGTATATTTGGGAAAACTGTCATCTTTAACAATTACAGGTCACTCTGTAAGTTTACCAACATTATACACATTTACCGTAATTTGGAAAATGACCATTTTCCAAATGAACTGTAACATATGTATTTAGGCTGCTGTGCCAATCTAATAATATTATTATTTAACAATATTGTTTGTTTGTGATGGTGGGTTCTAAAAAGCCATGATCGCTGTTCACTGTATATGGTTGTGGAGTGTGTGTTGCTAGTGATGTGGACGCTGTTTTGTTGGTTTTGTGTGGAGGTGGTGGACGGCTGTCATGTGTTTGCACCCCAGCTCAATGGTGTAGTGGAGGGTATACCTGGGTATACATGGGTATACGTGGGTGGGTATACACCTCTTTTTCTGGTGGTTTACAGTATATAGACTTGTGGCTAATAAATAATAGAGGTGGCATCACAATTTGAATCGATTACGATTCACCTGTCAACGATTCTTATACATCTCAATGTATCGCATCCTCAATTTTTTTTATATTACTGGACATGGCTACTTTTTCATTCATTAATGCACACACAGAGCTTGATAGATAGATGGATGGATAGATGTACTTTATTGATCCCAAATTGAGAAAATATTGAATGATGATGACACTATCCATTGCGCTGATGGAGGGAGGGTGATGTTCCCACCCTCCTTGCCAGCTTCAACTTCTGTCTTTGGTTTTGGAAAACCTACCAGGCCATCTTCTCATACTCAAGAAACAAGATCATCAAAAGGTAAGTTGTTTAAAATCTATAGGCCGCCGTGCCAACTGATTTATTCTGGCTGTTTTGTATTGCCAATGTGAAGGTATATTTGGGAAAACTGTCATCATTAAGAATTACCGGTCAGTCTGTAAATTTACCAACATTATGCAGATTTACTGTAATTCTGCATGATGACCGTTTTCCAAATAAACCATATATATTTAGGCTTCTGTGCCAATCTAATGATATTATTATTTAACAATATTGCTTGTTTGTGGTGGTGGTTTCTAAAATGCCATGATCGCTGTTCACTGTATATGGTTCTGAAGTGTGTGTTGCAGTGTCTCTGATGTTCACTGTATATGGTTCTGAAGTGTGTGTCGCTGATGTTCACTGTATATGGTTCTGAAGTGTGTGTTGCAGTGTCTCTGATGTTCACTGTATATGGTTCTGAAGTGTGTATTGCTGATGTTCACTGTATATGGTTCTGAAGTGTATGTCGCACAGTGACTACGTCCACATATACAGTCTATGATGCCATTTTACACTGCATGAATTAGCCTAGCGGCTAGCGGACTTTTCCTTACTCATAGTACTTCTACTCCTACTTGGTTTAAGTCATTGCATCTCCCGACGGAACACCACAGTTGAATTTCTGCTTACATGCATGTTTTTTCAGCCGACATTGTTGAAACAGAGCAGCTAATATTGGTAGTGAGTGAATGAAGCTGGACTTCTGATGTCAAACTTTTTTTGCTTAATGCGCCACTGAGCAACTTCCATAGGAATGAACAGCTTCCAACGCTGTATCCAGTTCTCACTATACATCCATGGGTGAAACACAGAGAGAAACAGGCGCAACAGCAATGACACGAAAACGCAGTAAAGACTCTCACACTGAGCTGAAATGAAACCAAAATCCAGATTATGCTCTTCTGTCACTGCATCGATGCAGAATCGTCCACTGTGATTGGTGGTGAAATGATTTGTCGCTTAATCAGTTAGTCGACAGAAAGACAGAAAATGTTCAGACAAAATGAATCGCCACCATTGATTATCAATGAATCATTTTTATTTGTGAAGTAGAAAATGACAAACAAGCTTCTCATATACAAGGACTTTTTTATTTTCTCTGTTTTATATCACTTTTAATTGAATATCTGGGTGGGAATTGTGATGCCTTTTTTTTTTTTTTTTCAACTTTTGTAGACTAAACAATCAACCAATTAATTGAAAAAATATTCAACACATGAACTGATTAAAAATCGTAATTGCAGCACAGACTATAAGTATGATTTAAAATATGAGTGTTATTTAACCATATCTATATTTAACACCATGCAAACCAGCTGAGGAGAAAAACAGAAACACCTGTTGTGTAATGTGACAGTTGGCACTTGAGGTTAGTTTTAAATTTTATCCAAAATGTGAAGATTTGTAGTTAATTAAGTATAGTTAGTTAACACAATTCACACTAAAGAAGCAGATACAAAGTGTTGATAATATTTATGTGATGAAATTTAGTTGCGCTGTGAACCCCTGCTTCAACCCATTGTCGTAAAAAAATAAAAAGACAGAGAAATCCTCAATAGATTTTATAAAGTGCAGTGAAAAAAGGTCACAGTGAGGCCATCTTTAATCAGAAATGATCCTGTTTCCCCCCCTGGAGAGTGACTGAGAGGGCACCGAGTGACGCAGGTGAGAGACAGACCTCCACCCAGCCCCCGGACCGCACCTCTCTTATCTGCCGATGGAGTGGAGGAGGAAGGAGTGACAAAGGCCAGGGCTTTGGGTGTGATAAGGAAGGGCCTTATGTCCTGCTTTGGCCCTGGCTCTCTCCCTGGCTGTCCGTTTGCGAGAGGCCATCCAGGGGCCGGGAGAGCCTCCAAGACGGTGTTTTCGCACACAGGTATGAATCTGACCCTGTGCTGTCAGATATACAGAAAGATGGTGTGTGTTTACATGTGGTAGCTTTGGGGCAGTGAAAGAGAGGAAGGGAGCGACAGACAGAGACAGAGGGTCAGGTGGAGTTCAGGGCAGAGTTTTTTTTGCCAGTCGTCTCACACCGCAGGAAAGCCAAATTGCTTCCGGATCTCGGTACACACCCCCTGTTCCTGCCTCTTTGTCTTCCTCTCTCTTTCCTTCCATCATAAGCTTTTTTCGCTCTTTGTGTTTACTCTGGCTCTTGTGGCAGTCGGTCCTGCTGGGCGGCATGGCACAGGGTGACAATGTCTGTAGGGAAGCAGTCTTTGAGCAGGATACCTCTGTCTCTCTGGCAGTCCAGCTCTCCTATGAAACCATACCAGTAGATCACAAGGCCCGGACCGAACCTGCGGCGCGACACAAAAGAAACAAAGCACGTCCTTTTGTTAGTACATCATCGCTGTCATGTCTGAGAGTTCTGAAGTATGAATGAGTTTCTTTTAAATTCATGTCTGCGAAAATGCAAAATACGGCTGTTTTCTGTGGATTTGGAAGGCAAAACAAAAAAAATCAGGAATAAGTAAGTGAAGGGATAGAAAGATGGGACACAAGCGAGATTGATCTATGAGAGATAAGGTCGCTTAGGTATTTTCCTTTGATCACCATCCAGGAAACTCGTGCTGAATCAAACAAAAAAGCCGCCAGGAAGATTAAGATCTCTCTGACAGGGTGATACACACTTGATCACATTACAATGGCAGTGAAATAACAATAATCTGAGGAATAACAAAGCTGTACTCCAAGGCCTCCGGATCCTGTCATCGGAAGCCTTTGGCACATAGCAGAGCACGCAGAGTTCAACACAAAGTCTGAGACTTAAACACACCGCATCTGGCGGCTAATGTTAGCCAATCCAGCAGTGTCCAGCTGTTTCATTCACACTCACTTTGAAAGCCAAAGCAACCTTGCCTCAGTTGGCGAGCACTGCAGTTCCTAAAAGCTATAAATAATGACTTGCCAAGCAACGGAGAAGTTCAGACTATTTAAACACAAGACGTTTTTTTTTCTATCTTTTGTTCTCTCCCTCTCATCATGTTGCTGCTATTGTGTCTTGTAGACACTGTAGCTACTGTACACCTGAAGGTCTGCTGAAAGGTGCAGAAACGATTAAAATGTGCAACGTTATTTCACGACTTCTCCTCACAAAGGCAATAAATCATCTTTCCAGCTATTTATTATGCCCCAAAGAGCCACCGGTGGCCCCTCTCTGCCTCATATAGATCATACCTATTCTTTGAACATTAGCTGCCATGCATAAAGACATGTCACAGTTGAACTCTGAGCGGAGAGCACCTCAGCCCCCTCATGCAGGACCAGATTCAAGGGGGCTGACAGTGCTCCGGTCCCAGACACTCTATCCTCAGACAGTTAACAATGTTGTGGGGGACTCGGGAGACCCAGACAGGAAGCTAGCCAAAGGGCCACGGAGAGCAACACAAGTTCAGCTCCAAGGCAAAGTGCATAAAACCTTAAACCTGTGATCAATCATTTCATATTAAAATACAGATTCAGACACCCTATGGTGTTGTTTTAATAATAATTACGGGAATCTTTAGTCTTTTATATGGTTATAATTTACGAGCTTATTATAAATACCTTGATGTTTGAATTTAACAACTTCGACAAGGTATTCTAACCACATAAATTAGAAACGCGAGTGCGAGAATCAGTTGACATTGCCAACTATGTATGTGTGCTGCTGACTGAGCCTTGAGGCAGCGCATGTTCTACATGCAGTACGTGTATGGAGGCCGACACGTGCACGAAAAAATATGTGACTATATAGGCACACACCCCCGCTCCCCTCCCTCCGAGAGGCCCTTGCAGCAGTACATGCTTCTGCACCCCGTCCCCGGATTCTACATTTTACAGTATGTGATTTACGGTGCTGTATCTGTGAGCAAACAGGCCAAAGCTAACAGCCTGCAGAAAGCCCACAGATGCACACTGAAAGTTCACCACAATGTCACACACATAGCTCAGCCTCTCAGCAACTGCACAAAGCTCAAGCCCCCCGAACTCTCGACGTTTTCCACGGCCCGCCGCCACACATGGCCGCCAACTCTTAATATGGAAATGTTATGGAAACAAAACCTAAACATTTACATTAGATGACTTTGGAAAAGGGGTTATGCTCTTCTTTTTTATTCTGCCGCCGTTGCTGTATGTATTTCCTGTGCTCTGGATGGGGGAGGCGAGGCTGAAAAGGGGAGAAAAAGGGGAGACCGGTCTGCACAGAGTGGAGAGAGGCAACCTTCTGGAAAGGTTAAAACTGTACATCAACAGATAAGGCAGCGGCGTGCGATACATCATGTCCCAGGTCTGTCGGGGGAGGCCGAGCACAAATTGAAACAAGCAAAATTATAAACACAGGGGAGCCATGTCACCAAGGCCTTTCCATACCGTAAAGAAAATAAATGGACTTTGAATCCTACTCAGAATTAATACGAGTCAATACTACGGGGAGCTTGAGGTAAAAATCTGAGACTGGGAATACAAACAATAACACCGAGGGGGGAAGGGAACGGTCAGGAGGCCGAGACTGAGCCTGATGGCTACAGAATGAGAAGTTCCAAGCAGCAGACACCGTAAAGAGCAATTATAAATTTACAGTATATGTGCCGTATATACTTTACAGCCCCTTTGAAGTTTGTGTGTTATAACGACTGAGGAAGTGACTGGAAGTTCAGTTTGAATTTGTAGGCAAATTATGGTTTATTATGTGGGCTGGCTCATCTTAACCTGGCGTGTGCTTATTACACACAACCGCTCGAAGTCAGCCATCTTCCAATAAACACCTAACTGTGTAACGAGTTGGTGAAATTGTTTGTGAAACGCAGCTAATTTCAGCGACGGGGGCCACTTGACGAGCCGGGGCGTGGATTGCGGCTGCCAGCCACGCTTTCGTTAGTGTTAATGAGCGGGTGGTGGTCGCATTTAAAGCAGGTGCCAAGCAGCTTTACTACGGCGGCTTAATGAGAGCAAGGCACTCAGGAACAAAAAAAAAAAAAAAACACTCGAATGGAGGAGAGGGAGTGTTATTAGTGTCTGCAAGCACACACACACAAACACACACGCGAGTCGTGCAGCCGAGCCTCACACAGAGCTGGAGCACCGAATTAAATCTCTGCATCTTAAATGCACGACCCGTACGTACACAGAGCACCAGTAAAAAATATGAACCGCAAATCTAATAAAAATACAGTAAAACTGTACCCTTCAAAGAATGTGCACACTTGATCTTATTTATGCCTAGGGCTGTGTATTGTCAAGAATCTGGTGATACGATACGTGTCATGATACAGAGGTTACGATTCAATATATTGCGATATTGAGAGGACACAGACACTGAGAGGACGCATATCTTTGCAAATTAAATAAAGTATTGACTGAGTTAATCTCTGCATGTAAACTATTAATTAAAAATCGATAGGGTTTTTGAGAATCGATATAGTATCATAAAACATATCACAATATTAGATTTTTTTCAATATTTTCTTACACCCCTATTTATGCCCTTCTCATTTTCTGAGAAGGTTGCTGGAGGTCAGACAACCCCCCTTAACTCAAAAAAAAAAAACTTTAACATTTCTAGCGAACAAACAGATCAAGGCTAATTTGATCTGCCACATTTGGTGAGAAAAAGCTTCACTAAAACCGGGGAGCCGTGCACCGCTGCCAAAACACATTACACGACATGACGAATTATCAATAAAATCGAGATGAATTTACGCTCGACTTTAAAACACCGTCACTTCATTTTACATAGACCCATTTAAAACAAACGGCCCAGCAGTGATTTAGACAGCGTAAGCCTCTACCTGAGCATGAACTCTGTGTCTCTGAGGTTCCCCCACAAAGACCTCTTTGTTTTCAGCATCCATACATCAGGTCACAAGGTAGGGCCCTCTAAAGCTCTGCCAAACATTAGCTTTAGTCGGCCTTTTTCTCTGGTATGGAACCTGCTCAACTTCTTTTAAGACAGAAAGCATTGAGAGTGATTGGGGTGAGAGGTGTGGAGGAATAAAAGTCTCTGTGTTGGAGACAGAAGGACTGTGTACACAGCAAAAGACAGAGAGAAAATGGGTGTATTAGTGACAAATGGCCTTTCATGGTCAGTCTACGCTATAGGCAGCTGCCTATTGGAGTTTATTTACAGGGTCAGATAATGGTTGTGTGATACGTGTGGGGGGGGCGGTGACCCAGGGCCTGCATGCCAGGTGATAATGGCCCACAGCTGATCACTGTACATCCAGCGTGTGTATTTTAATGGCCTCGCAGTAACTGTTTGTAGCAAGTCAGCCAGCCTTATGATGAAGACGCCCTGATAACACAAGCTTCCGTGCACACAAATAGGATATTTAAAGGCTGGCTCTGCCCGGAGGGGCGTCCACGAACAGGGGAGGTAAATAATCCCTTGCTACAAAACTATACATCCTCCTGTCCATAAATAACAGGAGTTGAATGGAAGAGTTAACCTCCCACAGACAAGTTATTAACATGACTAGAGCTAAGAATAGAACGCCTTCTCTCCTCTCACCGCCGCCCCCTTCATTTTTGTGGGCGAGGAGAAGTTCAATTCTGCTCAGGTATGTAAAACGCAAACACGAGGCAGCCGTAGCACACGGTCGTATGTTAAATGAGTCGCCCAAGCCTACACAAGCATCGTAATTAAGGTGGAATAGAGGGCAATAAAAAATAAAACATCTTCCGCCAGGTGTAATTCTCCCCGACGTTTTTATGTTTTCTGTCGATGGGGTATGGAAATGGAACGTGGCGCGGATGTGGTTTGTCTTTATCACTGTTGGAGGTGGAGAGAGTTGTTCTTTACGTGTTTGTATTGTGTAGTGTTGGGTTTAACATAGAGGTGTGGAGGCGTAATGTGTGAGTATGAAGGGTGTGGGAGGTCAGGTCGAGTCGGTGTGTTGGGAGTAGTATGTTGCACTATAGGAAAGGATTTACTCTCACTGACACGAGAACACAAACTAGAGGATTCCAGTGCTCTAGGACTGCAACTAACGATTATTTTTAATTTTTGATTAATCTCTCAATTATTTTCTCAATTAATCGATTAGTTGTTTGGTCTATAAAATGTCAGAAAATGGTGAAAAATGTTGATCAGCATTTCCCAAAGACGTCCTCAAATGTCTTGTTTTGTCCACAACTCAAAGATATTCAGTTTACTGTCATAGAGGAGTAAAGAAACCAGAAAATATTCACATTTAAGAAGCTGGAATCAGAGAATTTTTACTTTTTCTTCATAGAAAATTACTCAGATTGATTAATTTAATAGTTGACAACTAATCGATTAATCGTTGCAGCTCTAATGGCAATCACGATACATTTTATTGTAAGACACACTATCTCTAATATTTGCACGAGGAAGTGGAAGCCGTGCCAAATGGCACATCCTGGATAATACTATCAAAACTCACATAAATATATATTTTTTTAAATAAACGGCTACCTGTCAAGTAAGGCTATGTGATATTGACGAAATCAAATATACCGTAGTTATTTTTGCTAATGTAACAACATGTGGGAGATGACTAATGGTGCTTTCAAAGGATATTTAAACACATAAAACATTGAGAAATAAAAATAATTAATAATAATGTGGATTTGATGACAAAATAGGTATTTGATGTCAATTTCTCTTTCTTAAATAGTTAAATAAATTAAAAAAGTACTGTACTGCAACCTTATAATAATATATATAAGAAAAATAACATTTAGTCTTTTAAATGTAATACATCTAGCCTCAAATCATGACACAGTACAGTGTTCTAACAATATATCGCCTGACTCTATAGACATATTATTCTCATTATAGTGGTGTTTAAGATAGATGTGTCAATTTACTGCATTAGGACAATTGTCTTATGTGCTCTGAATATAATTAACATGCACAACTGTGATGGCTGTTAACTTTGTGGTACTCGTAGCAAAATCCAAAAATGTATGGATAAAACAAACTATAATAAGCATTTTAATAATACCAATTAATCTAAGCTTTGCACTTGAGTTATACAACTTTTCCTGAATGATAAATAGTACAAATCATTTATTCTTATCAGTTTATTAATAACCTTTAACTCCTCTAACAGCGTTAAGCTCGGCCAACATCACTGTGCTGTGGGACTCTGCAGTCTTTATCTCCCACTAACGAATTATCACTTTCTCTGACCTCAGTCTCCCTCACGACCTCCTATCACCTCAGCCACCTTCTCACATTAACCTAAATCTTATCTCCTCACACACACACACAATCGGACAGACTCTATATCTATCAGCTGATTGATAACATAGCTAACACATGATTATGTGAATGAGCTAATAAGCATCAGCCTCATTTCTGTTTTGATAGCACAATAGCAAGACACAAAGAGCGCCGCCTCGCAACGCCATTTGGATCTGGTTAGGATCCGTTTGTACAATATCAAGCTTCCCAAACATCCTCCAGCCGAAGGGAGGAGTCTCAATCAGTGTTTGGAACTCGTTAAGTCCCTTAACCGAGCATGTCGCCGACCGCATTAGCAACACATATCTGAGGGACAAGTGTGCGTTGTGTGTGTGTAATGTGTGCTGGTCCCCTCTAAGATCTACGCCGTCACGGTCCAACGCGCTTTGACACACTCTGGTCCGCTCTGGATGTGGAGCGAAACCAAACAAGGTGTGGTCTGGCTTTGGTTGTGTCTGTTTAGTGTTCAGAAGTTGGTCCAAACAGCATCGAGGACACTGCATACTACAAAACAAAACCTACCGACGACAGCTCTCTGATGACACCAGAACAATGCATATTAGAGTTAGGTCGGAGTTATGGAACAAATTATACTTCAGACAAAACCTCCCCTCTTCCTCTTTTACAAACACGATTAAATTCAGCCTTTGTAATATGAACGTAATAATAAGAGTGCTCTGTCTCTGTGTTATTCACCGGCTGTGTAAGGGTTAACATTCAGTCGGTCAGAGCTCACCTGATCTTTTCTAAGATATCGACTCCCCATCCTCTATAATGACCCTCTACATCATGAAAATGGCTTGATCTCTTCAGTTATGACACACTGAGTGGGTATTCATTAACACTTGATGCTGATATTATTAAATCCTATTACGCCGATGGCTGCAAATGGTGTCTCCTATGCAAGTACTGCACTCAGATCACGAGTAGGCAATAATCTGTGAGCCTGGATGTGTGTAAATACATGTAAAATGCACGCGATGCACAGAATTGAGATGACCTATCTGATATGGGAGGTAAAAATAACAGAAGAAAAAATGTCTCTGAGGCTTTTACGGGTTTTCAGATGAGGCTTATTAGCCTCCAAAGCCAAACACTGGCCGCAGTGCTAATTTGGAGATCTGTCCAGAGAGTCCCTCTGGCCTTTGATGAGTCCCCATGTCTGTAAGTCCTGCTTAGAGACAGGAAGCTCCCCGCGGCGGCGGCTAGCGAGTGAGCGAGCGAGCTGGGGGCTGTGCAGACGGAGAGGACTGCAGCGTCGAGGGGATACATGCTCCTTTAACCTGTTATTGTGAACTCCCAGCAGCCCTGGCCGATAATTGCCACCTGTCTCTGGGGGAAACACAGTCAAGGCAGGCACAGGGACGGCCATTTTGTGTCTGCCGCTGATCCTCGCCCCCACGCAGCCCCACGGTTCTAATC
Source organism: Sebastolobus alascanus (assembly GCA_916701645.2). Taxonomy (NCBI): domain Eukaryota; kingdom Metazoa; phylum Chordata; class Actinopteri; order Perciformes; family Sebastidae; genus Sebastolobus; species Sebastolobus alascanus. The sequence goes on along the minus strand of CAKAOJ020000134.1, from coordinate 1,623,507 downwards.
CTGCCCTTAACCCTGGCGGCTAATGTGTTTTCAATTTGGGATGATCCCCCCCACTACAGGCCGGGCCCTAATCAACAACAGTTTGTACTGTAACCCTATCTGCCCTTGCGAGGGCAGCGTCAGCCTGACCGGGCGCCTGCAAACCTGGTGTGTCCGGCAGAGGAACACTGTTATGTGTGTGTATATGTACAGATGATATCATGTTTATATGTGAGGTCATAGGATGTGATACTTGGCTGTTTGTCTCTCACATCTTGCTATGCTAAACACATAAACATCCACACACGCAATGCAACAGCACGTACAAAAAAAGAAAGTCAATGCTCTGTTTTTAAATATACATTATTCTGTTTTCCTCAGTTTTGTGATAAATTTTAGGTTTTAACAATGCAGTAATCCTTATATCACTCCCATCTGTTCTTTATTTTGCAAAAGGGACTTGCATTCCCATTCTGAAAAAAGCCACAATATCCACTGTCTCTCTGTCTTATATCTTAAGTTCTGCCGCCACTCCAGCGATGGCTGAATCAAAAGTTGGGCATGGAAAGGCAGGTGTGAATGTTTGTTGTGTAGGGCCTCCTGGCCTCCGCATCCATGAGAACCCTGCCCCAAAATTAGAGCGAGGCCTCTAATGTCTCCCTGGGAGAAAAAGAGGCCTGGCTTTCATCCAAGTCAGCACCTTTGGAAGTGCAGTCGTGTTACCACCACTAAATCAACATGTCAGCGCCCGGCCCAGTGAACTTCTTCACCCAGACTCCACCGCTTACAGCTACCCACACACCTAATGAATCGGTGTGAATGCCCATCTGTCTGCTACAATGAAAAAGGGGGAAAGGAGATACCAGAGTAAAGAAGATTTCTTTTTCAGCTGTTGCGTAGAACATTTCCGCCAATTTGATTATCATCTCTAGACGCAGAAACACTATTATTCCTGTTACTTGAACAGAAGGACTGGTTAAAGGGGGTTAAAGGTATCCTCGCCGTCAACCTTGGCCTCTGAGTCCAAAATGGAACTGTCCCAGTTTGGGGGGCGAGTTTGGAGACGGACGCGGGCGAAGGGCCACAGAAAGCCGTGTGCTTACTCGGCAGTCTGTTTACATTCCTGAGGGTAATTTTAGCCCCTGGGGGGGGGAGCAGAGCAGGGGGGCCGACATGTCGTTGGGGCTTGTCAGCGGTCGACGGGCCAGCCGGCGCAGTGGCGGCACCTGGACATGTGGGTGGTACATAAAAACACACCCAGACCTCCAGCGGACAAATCACTGGAACTGTTTTCAGTTCAGAGTGCTAATCAATTATTTACCAGGTTTAGTTATAGGAAATTTACAAAAAAGAGCCAACTGGCATCTTCTACGTAATATCAATGGCTACTTTGTCTGTGACTGGACAACTCAACAGAGACGCAAGCTAAGTGGAAAACCACAGACGTGGGGGTGCAGTCTCTTTAACGGGCCCACCACAAAGCACCATTAGCCGTCGGACAACACAGGATATCCCCCAGTGTTTTCACTGATGATCTGGGGTGCAAATCTAATTTCATTGTAGTTTTTAAAAATTTGCTATGCAAACAAAAAAAGAATCCCGGTTCAAGAATCGCTGAGGGCTCCTGTGCGCGTGTTGGGATTTGTCTTTTTATTACTCCCAGCCCAGAGTGTCCCTTCAAAGGGCAAGAAAGCAAAATGTCCATGTGTGTGTTTGCGGCGCTTGTGTGCGAGACGGGAAGAGAGAGAGAGAGAGAGAGAGAGAGAGACTCTGAGCTTATCGAAACTAATTAGGCAAGGGATGAGGATGGAAGTTAAATACTGGGCTACATGTAATGAAAGAAGCAGAGTGGGGGACATCTAGGGGTCAGGCCCACACCAAACAGTGGTCCGCAGGCAATCTGGTATTGATTTTCACTCGTTTGGGGATGAAGGTGGACAGGGGGGGGGGGAGGGAGCCTTGGAGAGAGGGAGCGAGGCGGTAGTGCTAGAGTCTAAAGGTCTTGCGAGTTGTCAACTTGACAGTTTAACCCCTTTTGGAGGAGAACAAACAAACAGAGGGATCTCCTGGGCTGACAGCGTTGATCTGTCATAGCGACGACGCTGCAAAGCCCCACACACAATGCCCACACAGGAGAGGAGGAGAAGGAGGGAGGGCAGGTTGATACAGATATGCAGAGGCACATTCCTTAAGCCTGAGAAGATAGGACTGTGCTCTGCTTAAGATCTGGCAACCTGGATCTATGAATATCTTCCACTTGGATCAGAGAGGAATAAAATAAATAACTAAACATTTCCATTGAAACTGTTAAAGACCAAATATAGACTAAATATGAATGTAGTAGGGGTGTACGAAAATATCGATTATCGCGGTATTATGTTTTGTGATACTGAATCGATTCTCAAAAATGCTGTATCGATTTTTCATTAATAGTTTACACGCAAAGATTAACTCAGTCAATACTTTATTTCATTTGCAAATATATGCACCTTCTCAGTGTATGTGCTATGATGTTGGATGTTACAGGGACTGTGATAAATGCAAATGCTCTGTTCTGATTGCATAAAAAAGTCAACGTTTCTTTACTCAGATTGTATGCATATGGTGGTATGTTCTGTATTCTGTGACAGTTTTCCTAAAATTAGATTTAAAAAAAAAAAAAATCACAATATATCGCCTTGCTTACAGTATCGCAATATATTGCAATAGATAGAGGTTTTCCGTTTGGTGAGTAAATCTCGGAAGGCTATCCGCCACACCGGCGGGTAAACGTTTGTACCAAAATAGTCATATCATAAAAAACTATAAGCTTGGTTACACTGAGAGTTTTTTTGACCAAATGCTACTTTTTACACATAAAAATATATATCAAAATTTAACTTAGCTGCATTGTTAACATCAAAATCAAAACTAACATACAAATTAATTATTGATTAAGTTGTGTTCAACATAATACTTTATTAACACAATGAAATGTACTGAAACAAATGTATATATATATAATATATATATATAAAAGTTAATTTCGGACACTGTTTGCAATTTCTTGCCAATACACAGCCCGAACGCGCACGATATTTCTTATTAACAGTGTTCCGTAACTGTGAATGACAACGCACACATATGCAAAAGTCAAACCCATCAGTTATATTTTCCCCATGTCAAAAAGTTTGGGTGTCTCCGATAAAGGAGTCTAGGTGACCGTCCACAACCGCACAGACGCACAGATGTCGGCGCTCCTCTCTTGTCACTCAATCTGTGAAGGCCGTCACCCGGAGCACCGTCCTCCCCTCTCATGTCCTTAAACACTTGAACACCCCCTTTTCACTTTTCCCCTCAGACTGCCTCATCGCTTTGTCACATAGCCAAGGGGGACTCCATTAGCCTGGCCATGCACAGAGCCCCCCCCCAACTCTCACTTACACTTAACACACACACAAACACACACAGAGGGACGCTGATCCGTGCAGCTAAGGCTGTCCACATCAAATTAGAGTGGCCCCTATTGTCCCTATTACGGCCTGGGAATGCTCCATCATGACGGATGCTACGGGGTCCCTCACTTGTCAGGAGTTGTCAGACAGATAGGGAGTCTGGATACACACGGCTGACAGGTAATCTTAATGTCTTCAATTAGCCCAATTAGGCCTGTCATAAACAATTCGATAAGTGCTCGACCAACACAAACAGATAGACGCACACGCGGACGCGCACACTCGACACGCCGAGGTCTGCGGGGTATTAATGAGAAGGGTAATGGGTATATCAGCGGACGGTTGACTTGTCTTTTGTTTCGAGGAGGGGGTCCGTCCCCGTCCCCTTGCTCTCAGCTGTGCACTGCTGGCTGCTACCTGGTCAGTTCAAATTGTACTATCTCCTTTCATTAGCGCATCGCTGGCTGAGAATCTGAAAGGCCGTGACAAAATTCATTTGAGACGAGTGGGAGCAGATTGCCTGAAGCAGGTGCTATAAGGGAGATAAAACAAAGCAGCACCTTTTTTGAGAAGCTGTGTGTGTGCGTGCACGCGTGTGTTTTCTATCTGTGTGTGTGCGTGAGCGAGGATTTTCCCTGGTCTTCACTTTCTGTTCTTTTCCTTGCTATGGTAAATGGGTAATGACACAAGAGTGCTTTTGAAAAAAGAAAGAGAGAACAGGGGACCAGAGAGGAGTCGGCCCAGCGCACACTCGGAGCGTTTACAAAGCTGTGGTGAAATCTAAATATTGTTTCTAGCGTGACTAAACAGGCCAACACCTTTCTTGCGGAGAGGATGTGCGATAGCTAACATTGTTTGATTTGGTCTCTCCTCTATAATATCTTATCGCGAAACAACGGTGACACCCACGCTTACATCCCCTCCTTTTGTCCTCTAACCGTTTCTTTAAATTCATCTATTTGCATTCGCTATCAATTTCTTTTCCTCCAGGTACGCAGGACACGTTTCAGGAACCGTGAAGCACAAGCTAATGTTTAAAACGGAGATTCCACAGTTTGCAAACACGAGGCCCGAGCAAAGTTAGCATCAATATTTGAACAAGAACTTGACATCAACACTGCCTTGATCTTATGTACTGAGGCCCTGAAATGCCCCACGTTAAGCAACAAGGCTGACACTTTGAATGCAGCGCTTGCATACTAGTCTCTGGGCATTCAGGGCAGTGTTGTACAAAGGCAAGAAAGAAAAAAAAAAAGACAATCAACACTGAAGATTTCAGTGAAGGCGATATGCTGAATGGTGAAATCCCAAGGCACATTTTCATTCAAGGAGTCAAACTGGGACGAGAAGACAAACCAACTGCTATCAGCGAGATCCGTGATGGACATCTAACTCTACTTCTGATCTTTACCTCAAGTGACGGCTGGAATGCCATCTGAGGAGAAAAAAAGAAAAAGAAAGAAAGAAAGAGAAAAGCCGTCACCGGGAAGTTGTAATAGGAAATTGCTCTTGGCAACTATTTGTTCAAGCACCCGATTTTTTTTCATCTTTATGCCAACCCAGCGAGCCCCCATTGGAAAACAGGGCAGGTCCCCCTAATGAGTAATCTATTTCAAAGCAGTCGTGTCTGGGCATGACAGTTTACTGAGAGGCTTGAAGAACTGGTAATTACCAGTGTTACGGGGCAATTAATGCATATTACACTGCGGCACTCATGGCGGTGACTGTCAGCTCCCCAATAAAAATGAGCACTCTTCAGCTAAAGGGTGACATTAATTGGGCCCTTAATGACTATGCAGAGGAACCAAGCCAAATAGGAACAAAACAGGGGACTCGCTCTGACTCCAGCAGAGGGCTGGAAATTGGACTAAAAATGAGATTAATTGCTGTTTAGAAAAAAAAAGAAGGGAAAAAATGTGGTGAGGGGAAGGGGGAGAAAGAGGTTGGAATTATAGGGTGCAGAGAGCAAGGGCTGCTCATACAAATGACAATTCAATTAATTATTTTATACTGTATTTTCTATACCTTTAGGAGTGCAGACAGACTTAAGGCCTGTATCGAAGGCTTTGTCTTGATATGCTGCTCATTGCATAAACACGTACATTTCCACAAAGCACCCACGCACCGCGTCATGATGCATATGCTCAATAATGAATACATCTAAAATCTTCATTTAAGTAAAAAGAGGCTTTCCAACATAACATGAAGGCATATACTGTGTATATATATATATATATATATATATATATATATATAGCTGTGATTAATGTAAATGAGATCAGATAGTTAGGTCTTCTAGCAATAGAAAGAAATCATATTAAGAAGGAAGTATTGAGAGTTTCTTGGTTGCACACTTCCCGTGAAGCCTAAGGCCTTAAGTATGCCTTTCCACTTAAAACGGTCCATAAAAACATTAAGCAGAGCTTTCATTAAAAGTAAATCTGCCAAATTGCAGGCCTTCCACCCCCAGGAATGTTTGTTTAGAGGGAGATCAAGGATGTGGCGAAGACATGAAATACTGTAATTCTGATTAATGTTGCTAAAGCTAGGCACGTACTGAACACCACCTGAATATGCAAGCCCCAAATCATAAAAATATCAGCATGCAAAACATGCCGTCATTTGCATACATTTTTGATTTTGGATTTCCTTGCTATTTAAATATGCAGTTAGAAATAGTCCAGCACTGCCTCTTGCGCTGTCACGCTGCACACTCACACTGTCATTGGTCCTGATAGAACTCTTCCGCTTCAAAGGGAGCTTTGCAATGGAGAAGAGAATGAGCAAATATTTGAATTGCAAAAACACATCATCTTGCGAGGGGGAGAAAATTCAAGACAACTTTTTAGAGTTAAAGACACCCCCAACCCCCAGCAAGCTAACCCTCTGCACGCAGCACAAAAAAAGTCAACATATTCATAGCGTAAGCACTCTCCCCGCTAATTTACCATATCCAAATTTGCGTAATGGGATATGACACATTTTAGAGGGGATTGCGGAAATAAACTTTAATTTGAGGAGAGAACCATAAAATGTTTAAGCTGCCCCTGTATTTAACTGAAATCCAGCACACAAATCCAGGTTCTCAGACAACCTGACATGGTTTTGATTACAGACTGAAGTGTAATTAGCTACTTAAGTTATCCTCTGCTAGGTTGGAGTGAGCAGTACCACCACTGTAGCTCGCTATTTCAGCATAACTAAAGAGACCTTGAGATTCTACGGGAATACCTTTCCCCTCAGGATTCAGCACAGACGGTTTACAACCATTTACATGCAATCACTCCAGGAGATTCTCCGACAGCTTCCAACTTTTGCAGAAGTCAGTGAAAAAAAGCGCAATAAATAATCTTCATGACAAATCAATAATATGACTCATAGCATATTTGAAAGTACGAGCTCACCGATTTGAAGCCAGGATAAATAGAACATTTAAGCCAAAAGTTACAAGTACAGCCACGAAGGCCACGAACAACATTAACGGCAATAAATACCCATCTTCAGACATCTGAAAAAATAACCCTGCAAAGAGGGAAAACTGTGTTTATGATTGTAAATTTATTTACCACAGGCTGAGAACTACCTTGAATTTTAAATCGGGGGAAAATGTGAGCAAACTCAGAAGATTTCTAGGACACATGGAGAATTTCTGTGGGTAGCAAAATAAACAGAGGAAAGACGGGCAATCAGCTACCGGTCAAATTAAATTCAAGGCTACATTTTTTCATAAGAATCCAAAGCTTTAAATGCAAGACAAATAGTTAGTGGATTCCACACAATAATTAGAGGATCAAATTATATTTACACATTTATATCAAAATTATTAAATATGAGTAAACCTTTAATAACGGTCTTAAAATGATTAATTCTTGTCATCTCTTAGTTGAAGTGGCAATCTCTAAGCTTTTCATTTAAATAAATGTCTGTTAAGTCACTATCTAAAGCCAAATGAGGTAACACAATGGTGATTGAGCCTACTGATAAAAGTATTGCAATATTTTTATATTTGCAGTATTATGAAATGGGTGTCTGTGGTGACATTCCCAGAAAATTAGTTTTTCTCCATTATACACTCAAAAAATTTAACTATGCACACAATTGTGAAAACTTCAAGCTCATGCACATAGAAAAATATTTTTTGAACCATATTTTGATGCACATGTATCAACAAAAAGACTCCAGACTGCTCATCTCTAAGCACAATTCCATTGTTTTTACTCAAATAGAAATCTAGCTAGGACTGAAATCTTAAGGATCGCCACTTTAACACACAGTTGGCATTATCCAGCGTCCACATCACACCTCCCACCAGTTCAACCCTCCCGTGGCCTCTACTCCTTGAGACTCGCCTACGTGTAGACAACCTGGAGACAGGTCGGAGCAGAAATCAAACCTGAATGATGGATAGCTTTACTGCACAATGACCTCTGTCACTGGGTTCTTGCCCTAAATCAATGCTGGCGATAAGCGCCCTGCGCCAGCGCTCACCTTGGTATGTTCACCAGCAGACCTTATCTGTGGCAGGAGGAAGTATGAGTAATAACTAAAGACAAGCCACGACAAAACCACTAACCCCACCTTGTCAAACATAATTTACAATGTATATCCCTCTACCCCCCCCTCTGCTGCTGTTAAAAGAGTAATTATGAGAACCAAAGAGATTTGGGACTGTGTGTTTGGAAGATTAACCTGTTGTAGGACGGTGGGAGAGTTTAGCACGTACCGTTGGTCCAAGTGTAGGCCTGTCACAACAATTACTATATCATCTTATCGTACGATATATGGACTTTACCTTAATCATTTTTTCGTAAACGATTTATCGTACAATATATGGACATTACCACGATCACTTTACGTTATCAGCTTATCGTATTATATATGAACATGACCTCAACTCTTACGTTATCGACTTATCGTACAATATATGGACATGACCTCAATCATTTTTGTTATCGACTTATCGTACGATATATTGACATTACCACGATCATTTTTACGTTATCGACTTATCGTACGATATATCGACATTACCATGATAATTTTTACGTTATCAGCTTATCGTACGATATATGGACATTACTATGATAATTTTTACGTTATCGACTTATCGTACAATATATGGACATGACCTCGACCATTTTTACGTTATCGACTTATCGTACATATATGGACATGACCTTGACCATTTTTACGTTATCGACTTGTCCATATACGTATTGTATGATATGACCTCGACCATTTTTACATTATTGACTTACTGTACGATATAAGGACATGACCTCAATCATTTTTATTTTAACTTATCGTATGATATATGGACATGACCTTGATCATTTTTACGGTATTGACTTCATTCACAATATATGAACATGACCTCAATCATTTTTATGTTATCGATACATGGACATGACCTTGATCTTTTTTGCTGACCTCGATATTGCCCGTTGTGTTTACACGCATGTTTGTTTACATAAGAATGTCACAAACAGTTTAGCGCAGACATTGCACATTTTTGTTAAAAGAGCCCGAGAGTCCGATTTATTTAATGTTTTTGGTTGTGTGGTTTTATTTGATCTATTTAGGATATTTTGATATTTTTTCACATTCCAATTCCAATGCCTGAATATCTTTAAGAATCAAAAGTTCATTGCTCTTTTAAAGGGTGTACTAAATGACAATAATATTGTTTATTGCAATTATTTCTGGGACAAAATATCGTCCAACAAAAGCAGTTATTGTGACAGGCCTATCCAAGTGAGGTTCATATTTTAACAAGGAAACTGGGTGATGGATCGTAGACTGAGAACTGACACACCCTTCGCTTGGTACACTGGCATGCCCATACACATCCATTCACAAAAAGTATGAATAAGGTCCTTAAATCTCAGTACTGTCAGGTCTGTGTGGAGGCCAACATTTCAGTGATGCAGGAGAGGAGAGGTTGGAGGTTGAAGTTGAGTGGAGGGCTGACAGGAAGTAGAGGCAAAGACTTTATGAAGATTACAGCATTGAGAACTCTCAGACCTTTCAGTAGTTTTTCATTTGACTGTGTGTGTGATAAAGTGCGTGTGCGTGACATAGAGAGCGGAGCAAGAGTGCGAGCATGCTTCCAGGCAGTCGCATCAAAACGGTGAGAGAGACCAAACATGACATCAAACGTTGCAATTAGCTGACCTCTTTCTCCCAGAGTCACGGTTTGAAAAGCCCGGCCTTTAAAACCCTGATTAAAATATGTTTGCTTTCTCATTCAAAATGACATTTGACAAGGTTAGTAATATTTCAACTAACTGCAAAAACATTCTTGTGGCCGTAATCCTTTTTTTCCATCACTTTTCAGGGGCGCAGGTAACCTCGGAGTGAGTTTCCCATGAACTCAGCTCTACAATTTGAAAACAAAACGGCTGGGGGAGGAAAAAAAAGGAAGAGCAGTTCAAAGTTTTACCGAAGCGTGTTTTGTTTCAACTGGGCAGCTGGAGCTAAATGTTTTGCGATCATTATTCAGAGAATTTATCCCCTTTCTAATTCAAACCACAACGAATATTTAAAACAGAGCCAGTAGTCCTTTCTCTAACCGCCAGCTCCATCCTCAACAGGGACTCGGGGGGGCTGAGGACTGTCAGCAGCTCCGAGGATAGAGTTCCTCAAACCGTTAAACCCCCTCATCACCAAATTAGGAGATGTGTAGTCTGTAGTCCAATGGCCTCTCCAATGGAAAAGTGATATAAAAAGTAAATTTAATGGTGCATGACAGTATATATGTGATATTTTTTACAGTTAAAAACTTTGTTTTCAAGTTGACATTGAACCCCAGTTTTAAAAAAAGGGCTTCAAAGAGTCAGCAAACTTTAATAAACAAGATGTAAATGGTGTCTGAGACAGTCCGTGTCAGTGCGCAATCCTGACAAAACAAGCTGCAGATAAGCCATGAATAAGGGGAAGGGATCACAACTGGTCAGGCCAAAACTCTGTCTAAAGTTAAAATAGTTTTCACATCCATTCCGGTCGCAGGAGAAGAGAATGTGAAGTGTCGGGCCGGACAGTGAGCCAGCGCAGGCTTAACTGCAGCTGTGCACAAATTGAAGTGGCACTTTCTATCAGAGGCCTTTCGCCAGACAGCTCTATTCTGCCCTTTCACTTGTAACCTCCGTGACACACAGACGCCCATTACAAAAAATAAGAGTGGTCATTTTAAACACAACAGCCGTCATTGAAGAGACAGATTCCGGGTTTAACATGGGGGGGAAGATTCACGGTGCGACCGTGCCAGCTGATGGAGATATCACTCAAAATGAGAAATAGATTTCTCCGACGTCTCCGTGGCGGCCGTTCAAAGGGGGCGTCTCAAAGCCCCAAACTCTGCGCGGAGTTTATATTTCACTTGTTCAGAAATGTGTGCCTCTGTTATCTCGCATCAGTCCAAAAGGGAAAGGATTGGGTATCGGCCGTTTCAACTTCCCGCCTATGATGAAACGTTACATCGACAGCGGACAGAGTTGGAATTTGGATAATATCGTTACCCTGTTAACTCCTTAAGCCCTTGTCACAAAGCCTTGGTTTATGGTGCTCATTTAAAATACATAAACATATTAGCATTATTAACACAGTCATATTGAGTGCACATTTATTCTAAGAAGTTTTAATAGGGTTCAGTGGCCAAATGCATTTGTTTCCTAATCATTTATGGACCTGACAGAGCTCGTGCAGACAAATCTGTTGACCTGATAGATCTTGTACATTAACCCTCAGAATTGATGAGCAAAATCAGAAGGTCAGCGCTTGGACACAGGCTCCTCATGTGTCTTTGATTACACACTCCCACTAAGGGATAGGCAGGCAGAGATGTTTAAGCTATCAGGCAATCAGACCGCCGCGAGACGTGAAACTCAAACCAGAGACGGGAGAGGGAGAGGGCTGCCTGGGAACAAAGATGGGGGAAGAGGGTCCTGACGAAGCTCTTTAACAAATGCCAGGCCGGTGAGGAAGACTCGGATGTGCTTGTATCTCTTTCAGTGTTTCTGGCAACAACGCCATGGAGTGAATTAATACTGAAATATAAAGCAAAAGTTCACAAAAACAAATAACCTCTTCATGTGGTATTTAAATTCAGTTACTTACGGTACATCAATCAAAATGACGGCCGTGAGGTACAATCAGATATAGGTCTTACATAGTGAAACAAACAATTCAAACCATATATCAACGTTATTTTGGGAGACAGATGAGGTCAGATGGTGAATGGAAAAAACTTTAAATCCTTACTTAACTAAATGGAGAATGATGGATGCATATTCAGAACAGCATCGCTGCTTTTGACGTCATTTATTGTGGAACGGATACAGAAGCTGATTGGTGTTTTTTTTCTGTTATTTTTTCTAAAATCATCTCTTCTTATTTACTGCACTCTCCTAGAAGAGTTCAGGTAAAATGAGGAGAACCATCTTGGATCAGGATATCAAAAGCTTTGTTATAGGTATAAATCACCAAAAGCTTTTTATCAGGTCAAACTGAGCCAGAGAAGCACTCAATGCTGGAAACTACAGTACCACAAACGCAAATCTTTTAGATGGGATTACATTTCTGGAGGTATATATGTTCCAGAACACCACTGGTTACACGGAAATTCAATCAGTACTTGTTGGGAATTACAAAACTAAATGTACAGAGAGGATAAACAAGAAGGTGAAATCAATGGGAAGAGAGAGAAAATAAGCATGGGTGGTAAAAACAACAACAGCAAGGTTATGTGAGGGACAGTGGGCCTATAAAAAGAAGCCCACTGTCTAGATTATCTATAAGGAACCACTTATCACAAGCGACCAGCTCCACACAGTGACTGATGGGCCTCCATGGACAGAGTACCAGCACATTATCTGGTACACACAGAGCTGCTCTTTAAACACAAAGGCAGAAATATGAAGCATTGTTTCCTTGGCTGTCATTCGGTAAAATATTATATTTATTTTTGGTCTAAAATAGAAAACAGTGTTTACTGTTCCTGTGCTCAGAAATACACGAGACAATGCCGACCGACATATAAATTACAGCAAAGACAGTTAATTTGTAGCATGTAAAACACCACTGATTTAAACCCAAGTAGCTCCTAAAAGGTTCAATTAAATGTTGAAGTATACTATTAAAAATGTGGTAAAAGTAATCTATACCATACATGCTACTCACAGTGAGACAAGTCAACCCAACAAAATCAATAAATCAGAAAAAACAAGGAAATCTTAATCCCCTCCAAAAAGCTGTTAAACACTTGCCATGTCATGAAATCGCACATCCAGAACTAAAATATGCATTCCTCCTCTATCCATGTGAACCATGGAAAAATAAAATCCCTCTTTCTCCATATCAAATGCCATTCCTTAAAACAAAATGTCAGGACCATATTGCTTGATAAGAAACAAAAGACCAGATTGTTTCCATTCAATTGGGATTTTTTTTCTTTTACCAGTAAAGAATATGCTATTTTATTTCAGTGCTTTTCTTGGTCGCATTCATTTCCTGTGACAGGCCACGGGACTCATGGTCTAGTGCTCTCCTTTTAGGCCTAGGGAGGACGCTGGAGGAATCATCTGATGACTCCTGGCCTCCCTCATCCCGCTCTACGGAGAGGTTAAGACACAATTAAGCCCTTTAGTTGGCCAGATGCTTTTGAAGCAGTTGTGGAGGTGCATGAAATGAAATACTTATAAAGGCCTCATGAACCAAAGGTCCTCGAAAGCATTAAATATTTGTGTAGCTTTATGTCTACTGAGATTAAATGTGTGTACATGTGGATAGAGTGGGGTTATAAAATCCTCTTAAATTACTTTTAGCCTTTATGATAGTTTCAGCAAAAATATTCACAAAAGCACAACCTTTGTATGGTAACACACATCCCTATAATTATCTTCCTATTTCCCCCGTTATCTCTCTCTAACTTTCTTCAGATGTGAAGATATCCAGCAGCAGTCTGTGTGTGATGCACAGCAAGCACCGTGTATTGTGTACAAAATCTATTTGCTATCTCCGTGTCAAGAAAATATCACTGCAAGTTTTCCATCACATTGGGCGTAATGTGGACCTGAATGTCTTTTGGGGGTCGGGCAGCCATTGAAATCCTCCTGTTAGATTGAGTTTTACAAAGAGCCATTCTAATCCTTGCCCACCACTCTCTGGGCTTTTGACAAATGCTGCTGACGTCTTCCTGGAATGAAACCCAGAAGGTCACTGTAGAGGAAAAAGAAGAAGGGGGGAAAAAGGCGGCGAGACCGAGAAAATGAGGGTCGGGAAAAAAAACAAAAACGTGCGTCTCTGTAAGTCTGATGACATACATCGTGAGAGCTGACAAAAAATGTACGTTAATCTTTTAAAAAGTTCCATGGCAAAACAGGAATTCACGGAGTAGACATGCTTGCACCTCATTTCACTCGAGGCTTTCTTCTCCGTCTCGCAGTGTCACAGGCGAGCAGAAAGACAGGAGGAGGGATATATATCGCCGGGGTGCCGCTTTCTGTCCCGCTCCTCGTTTATACACACAGCGGCCGTGTCAAAGCTGCTCTCACACTCAATGGTAAATGACAAATTTGGATAATGCACACATACAACCCTACAAAATAAATAGGAGACATGGAGGCTTAACCAGAGCTAAATCCTGAGGCTGCTGGAGACCTGAGAGTGCGGATTACACCCCAGACGCCTTAAACAATGCGCCCAAATGTGCATCCTTAAAAGCATGAAATCCTTGAAGCATCAGAGCCGACTTGTCATTTGCCATTAATATTCCAAGTTGCTTGTGCTTTGGGGGGCCGGCATTGCACTTCTGTGTGCCGATGTGCCCTAAAACAAACACTTGCAAAGCCCTAAAGGAACCACCATTGTGGATAGCTATTTTTCTAGCTGTGGAATATTCTACGAGAGGATGTCATAACAAAGGAAACAATAAAAGAGGCCACGTTCCTGCACTGCATGGGGTATCCATAACTATAAATAGGAGGAAGGCAATGTCATAGGCGCTTGCGGAAAACTGATATTTGTGCTTTCAAAAAACAGAGGATATTAAGCTCTAATTAGAATTTTCCATGCATATTAAGTAAATAAAAAGTCCACAAAACCCTGAAAAGCCGCCTCATCAACATCACAAAAGAACGGCTTATATTAGAAACTAAACACACTGCTGGTAGGTGCACTAATATGAGGTCAATATGATTCTAGTGAATATCAATTCTTTAAAAGGCTACTATTGCAATGTAGATTTTTTTTTTTATTTTGCCGCTTTTCTTTGTTGTGCACATCTCTGACGGGAAGGTGAGCTATAGTGTGGCAGGGTACAGGTCTTGGAGGTGTCACATTGTCACCCCAGAAGCGGCAGTACCTGTCCTCGGGGATGGCCCTGTAATGTCCAGCCTCATTGGATCAGCAGCAGCCACGGCCTGTGGGCGCCCTCTCTCAGGTGACATCCCCTATCTGCTCTGGCTCTATGATGGCCCGGCTGCTGCTGCTGCTGCATATTACTCATATGCTACCATTGCATTAAATGCACATACAAGCATTTCTAAATATAAGAAAATGCCTTTATTCCTATGTAACAAGTCATACTCCTACTGCACTTCTAAGGATCTATGCACAGTTAAAATAAAACCTTTTTTAAAGATAACGGTAAAATCAGTTCAATAAGGGTTTTCTACAACACATCCTGTCATTAATTAAGCATTCCTGTCGTTGCCGCTTTGGAAAGTTCAACAAAAAAATGATGGACATGTCCATTAAAAAAAAGACAGCCAAGTAAAATATCTTGAATCAAAAAATTAATTTGATGTCGCAAACGGATTGACGGTTCTGAGAACATAACAGAATTACCATGCGGTAAAATCTACAGCATACAGTTCCAGATATAATTGGAAAAAGTTCATAAAGAACTCAAGATGTCTAATTGCAGCTGTGTCAACTAATATAAAACATCACATAAATCAGATTTTTGTCTATTCATTAGCCAATGTGTCAGCAAGCAGATTAGTGAACAGTCTGGGGAGAGTCTCCAGAATTATGACTTCCTCAGTAATTGTAGTTTTGCCTCCATTATGTGCGTCAAAAAAGTGTTGCAACAAAGGACAGGCACTAATCTCATTTGCGCAAAACACATTTGAATGGAGATCGATATGCACTTCTGGAGCATGAGAATTTTCTGCTTGTAATTATGGGAGGTCATAAATTATCAGCAGGGCATGACTTTCAAAATGACTGAAACAAAAGAGCCAGACGAAACACACTGCATGTGTGTGCATCCAAGTCTCAACAAATTTCCAAGTGGTCAAGCCAGATGATGTATAACAGCAAACCCAAAAGTCTTAACCCCCATTTCATATGAGGGAGAAATGAGGCATACTGTCCCATTATATTGCTATAAATCATTTTTCGTGGACGGCTGACAGCTTTTTATCAGATCTAACCTTTTCAAGCCTCCATTAAGAGTGCTAACATTTTCAACTCTTGACACATTTGCAGTTTACGAATCTCACAGCTGATTTACTTTGGGAGGGGGGCCGCGCTGGCGTCCACGCTCATTTCCACACAGGCTGTCCATTGTGTTGGCTGGGGTGGAATGGGGGAGGGAAAATGGGAAACGGCGAAGAGAAGAACGGGCTCTGAATCTATTTATTTAACTCTACATTTACCTTTTTAATCTGCTGTACTACAGTGTTGTTGCTGAAAAGCTATTTTGTGGTAAACAGTATATTCTGATTTACTCTATTGATTCTTTCATGGTACACAACTGCCGCATGGAGGGCAATTAAAGGGCCACAAAGATCCCTCATAATGTGACAGATTAATAATGAGTGGACTCGCTCAGAGAAGAGATGCTGTGAGACTATGAAACAAGCAAAGACTAGACAAATAAATATATAACCAACAAGCATTATATCAATTTAAGAGGAACCCTTGTAGCTATTTTTGTCAGATGTTTGCTTTGTGACTGTGCTTTGATGTGAAAGGCTGTAGTGTTAATGTTTTGACTGATTTTATTTTAGTAGCTGTGATACACACTCTCCTGACAATGAGGACCAATCATTGATCTATAGATCCATCTATTTGTCCATCCATCAAGCATCAAAACTTCTCTGGTGTCTTTAGTCCTCCATTCCAGATACACAGCTTTTACAAAAGGACTGACAACAACACATTGAGTAGGGGTGGAAATCACCAGAGGCCCCACGATATGATATTATCACCATACTTAGGTCACAATCTTATTGTGATTTTAAACATTTTGCGATATGCGAGTATTGCCATAAGATATATTGCGATACATTTACGATTTATCACCTTTTTTTCGGCTGTAAATTATGCAGTTTGTCAACATCTGTTTTATCTAATAATTGAGTTTTATACATTATTATTACATACTTACATTAAAAAAACAACAACAAAAAACGAAGCAATTGAATGCTAATTTTGAGGTTGATTACCATGGCAACGGTCGAAGCTTCGAAGCATTCGGGTCAGCCCAAGTTGGTACCAATCGATTCCTTAGGTTTTCTAGTTTCATATGATGCCAGTATCTTCACTTACCTAGCTTTAAGACTGACTGCCGTCGGATTGTTAAGAGGTTAATAGTTTTCTCCCACCCCTTATATTAAGTAACTAAACCTCACAGGGACCACAGCAGCATGGTCATAAATACAAAAACAACAATCATTCAAGTGCACAAATATTCAGGAAGCCAGCAAATAATTGTTATTATCTGATTGTATTCAGGATTAATTATTTGATGAGCTAAACTGAACTTCAGTTGCTGCTCGGAGAGTTATGGAAGGAACTTTGCCCACCATAATTGATTTAAGTGCACCATAATCAAGGAGGGGCAGTTAAGGTGGCACCACACGAGGGTCCATATTTCATTACATGCTGTGTTTAACCTTACCCACTTCTCCTAAAACACACAAGAGGCTCATTATGTGTTTAATATTCACCAGCAGGTGAATAATTTTTATGCAACTCTGATAGTTGGGCGAGATGGATAACTCAATTATCTGAACATCCGTCAGAGCAGAGGGCTCGCTGGCGCTGGAACGCCACCAGCTAAGATTGATGGCTGGGAGACACCAATAGCTGCTGCTTCGCCATCTCATCCAGGCACTGGGCCTGAACACGCCATTTGATTCTGCAAGAAGACCGTTTTTCTCTCCATTTTTTTCCTCCCTTTTTTTTAATCTTTTTTTTCTTGGGAGCATTGTAGGTGAAGCGTCATTACCCCTCACTCCACTGAAGAGGGGTTCATTATGGGGTTAGTGTGTTGGCAAGACTATTGTTTGGATGATAAATGCAGTTGGTGAGGGCTTTGGAGGGAAAATTAGTTATGTTTTTTCTTTTCCGTCTACAAAAACATGTCCCCATAGCTCACTCCGCAATGCTTGAGGGCAAACCGAGAACAATTAACACAAGCGATGGGTGAAGCAGCTCAGTTAAAGCAAAGAGGGAATTCATGAAAAATAAGCAAATCACTGGAAATGTCAATCAGGGGCAATGAAGTAATTACAAACACTGCTGTGCGATTCCAAGGGCAGTCAGAAAGAAAAACCGAAAGGTTTGGAGTCAAGCACTGAAATCTGAGTTTGAGGAATGAAGGAATGGACAAACACCCTAAACATCAGCCCTTCAGGGCCCCGTCTCATAAACTGAAATCAGCTAATGAGAAGTGAAAGGAGGATGATGTCACCCCATCACTCTCTTGTACCCGATTTCTCCGTTGGTTTATGTTTTTGCGACTACAAAGCGCTGACCCCGAATTGACTGCTAACACACACAAACATGCACATGTGCGCACGCACTCAGACGATAAAGCGTAAGGTCTAACAATAAGAGAAAGATGAGGCACATTTTCAAATGTCAGCAGTAAATGTCAATTAAAAATTACAAGGGTGCTGGAAAAGGTAGGGTCTGAAGGGACTGACATTTTTTCATTTTTGACACAACAATGTTTATCTGACCGGGCTGCTGGCTGACATGATGGGATCTACTTTGTCAGATCCTTAATACACTCGGACAAGGCCGCCCCAGTGAATATCAATGAAAGACACCCGTGGGCAAATATGTAAGGCTCAGACTAACCGTCCAATCAGCCTGTTAGTATTCTGATATTTTGACCCACTGTAAACTAACGCCACGAGTACCAAAGAGGAAAACCAAAGACAGATTAAAGCCACTTTCTTCAATCCAAACCAAGAAAGGACATTTTGACTTGCACAGTGAAATATTTATGGAGACGTCTGATCCTCACGTCATGCTAATCAAAAGAGCTCTCTTCTTCATTTATTGCATTATTTTAAGTTTGACTGACTGAGACAGCGTTCGTTTAACTGCTTTCTCATTAAGCATCGTCTGGGAATGTTCTGGAGCTTAAGCAAAGCCTTTTATTGTCACCAACTTTCTTAGCGATATTTAATGAGGCCTAACAAAGATAGTAACCATCAAAGATTGAACCCTTTTTAAAATTCACACCTCAGTGACTTTTAGTCCCTGACGTCAACAATGGTAAAAACAAATGACAAGAGCCTTTTTTTTCTTCTGGAAAATAAAAACTATGATACTCTGAGAAAATAAAACACACCATTGATTATGACCTTGACCTCATCTCCCGCATTTTAACTGCTCAATGATATTGGATGAGTCATCTTCCTTTAAAATCAAATGATCGCTCTGCTGCCAGCTTCTGAGTGAAATCAGAAGGTCGGTCATCTGTAGGCAGGGGTAACGTTTTTCTGAACGTGGAACCATTATTTCCTTTCATTTACTTTTCAGTCTCCACATATACAGTGTATATAAAAGTTATTGCTGAAAATAAGATTAATTTGACATTATTTGTAGTATATATGAGTTTCTCCCAACAAATCCTGAGTATAAAGGGATTATCAATAAAAAAATAAACGTGCATTACCAATTTAGTTTGTATATTGTATACTAAAATTGCAAAAGAATAAGCCTAACAAGCAATTTTGAATGGATATTGGTTATCTATATCAGTAAAACCCTAATATAGATAAGTATTTTGCTATCTAATCTCTGATAAACAGCCAATAGAAGGATTATTTTAGATTGGGGAACAATACATACAAAACCAAATATGAAAATGAATTCATGATAAACAACCTCCCCTCCTGTGTTGTGGTCCTGATAGATCCAGAAATCTGATCCTGCTCTGGTGCTGCACATGCACCAAGAAAACAAAAACAAAGCGAGAAAGAGAAAGAGAGTCCGGCTGTGCCCGGGGTCTAGAACCTCCTGGCGCTCCAGCACCATGTCACAACATGTCAGCTGGCCGTCACGGCTGAGGGGGGGGGGCCGCGGCGAGGCGAATGGAGGCAGTGTGGGCGACTTTTCAACTTGGTGACTGGAACCCCGCGCCCAGGGAGGCAGGGATGTGAAGACCATGTGTGAGTGAGCGTTCAGTGGTAAATTTAGCCATGATAACACCGAGTGTTGTGCTACATTTTTGGATAATGGCTGATGACACATATGACAAATGCTCATATCCAATATTTTTAAGAGTTAATTTATTCAATGGCTGGGACACTATAGGACATGTTCAGCCTTTAAAGGTGCTCTCTACAACATCCAGAGCATTAATAAAGCAGTAAACAACTATTAGCTATGTGAAGATATAGAGGAGTAATGTCTACCTGAGCAGAGAATGAAGTCGCTCTCCCTCTGTTAGCTCTGTCAGCACCGTTGCCTTCGATTTCACTGTTAGCGCTGTTAGCCACGAGGCAACAGAAATGCTCCCAATCTCACATATAGCACCTTTAAACTAGCACACGAATGACTAAATAAAAAGGGGCATAACATTACAACCCCCTTGTAAGCCTTATGTTTTCACAGAGATGAGAAGAAAATAAAAATAAAGTTGCTGTTCTCTGTGGGTAAACTATGTAAAGCTCTACATCAAAAATATGTTCTCCCAAGAGACAATGAAATAAGTATGAATTCATGAATGAACCTTATTCATTTCTAGCATTGAGACTAGGCGTGTAAAAACATATTGAAAATATTGAGTATTGCAATATGATTTGTGATACATTTTTAATGAATAGTTTACATGCAAATATTAACTCAGTCAATACTTATTTCATTTGCAAAGATATGTGCCCTCTCAAAGTAGTGCTATGATGTTGGATGTTACAGGGACAGGTTACTTTTTTATGCAGATTTTTTGCATATTCTGGTGTGTTCTTTATACTATGATAGTTTTCCAAAAATGTTATTTAAAAAATTGCAATACCTTGCTTACAGTATCGCAATATATTGAATCGTAACCCCTGTATCATGATACATATCGTATCGCCAGAATCTTGCCAATACACAGCTGTAATTGAGACACATTCATATGCATACGCATACACACACCTCTGTTTCCCCATGGAGGGTCAGACCACGAGGGCCCGTTCACGTCCAAAGGTTCTCATGACAACAGATGCAGCGGATTAATCACCCATTTCCCAGCTTCCCTTCCAAAACAATGTGTGTACTCTGAAAAACAATCAAGCTCACAAGCAGACCCTTCAGGCTGTAAAAAGGCTCCAATGACAGGAGTGGATGTGGAAGTAGTGTGATGTACAGATGTTCAAGTGTGGGGTTAGTGTGGCCTATGCCAGGGAGGAAGTGGTTAGCGTTGTTAGACAGAGATATGAGCTGCCTTTGTAATACTGAGGAAAAGCAGATTGTGGTTTGTGGTCAAAAGGAGAAGTTATAAACAATACGCAGACGGGGATAATAGGAGTTGCAGAATTATATGATTAATTTAGATAAGCATATGAAAATAGAATACGAAGAGGAGACTCACCTGTTCCAGTAGCTCCAGAACTGTTCGTTGAGATAGGTGCGATGACTGTGGTCGTCTCCGAATGAGGCTTTGCTCTCAATCCAGTGTACGATGTGTCCCTCCACGGCTTTTAAGAAACACAGAGCAACACTCAGAAAACCAGTGACAAGAAAGCTACACAAGCAAGATCAAGAAGGGACATTTTCTTAGATTTTTTTTCTGTCATTCACAAATATCAATGAAAATCTGGCTTGTTTTGACAACTGCATAATCCCATTTGGAAACAAGGAAGCTAAGGTTAACAATGACTATGTTTACGCATACTAATATTCCACTATATTCCGAATATCACAATATTTCGAATTTGGTACGGGTCATGTAAACAGCATATTCCGTTTGGATATTCTGAATTAGGCCTTATTCCGAATGGAGCATTCTCCGATATTCAGGTTTTATTCGGGTTTTAGGAGCATGTATACAGTGCTTTTGGAATATGTGTCTCAATCAGGGCTTTAACGGCAGTTTGCAACACACGACCTCTTGCCTGTTTACGGCCAGCTCTGTGTGTTGTACACAAACCAAACTAGCAGACACTTTGCAGAGATGCATGTCCACATTTCTGGTCGGAAGGAGAAACGCACCTACTTCTTAACATTATGAAAGACTTGGATATCAACAGGAATTTAGATATACGCAAATATTGCAACGCTGACCTTTTCAAGAAGGTGGTTGAAGGAATGAAGGAGGGAGGCTGTGTTTGCAAGGTCAAACCAGTCCGCCACCAGTTACATTAATCAGAGTATGCACGGCTGCATAAAGGAGAATATTAGTGGAATATTAATTTTCATGTAAACAGCTTAGTAGGAATATTGTCTTTTTTGGAATAAAGGCAAAACCCAGAATATTTAGAGCATGTAAACGTCGCCACTCAGTTATTTCAGATAAAATGTTGTTATATATGTAAATACTAACCAATGGGAACCTCCAGGATGATATCGGGTGTTTTGTCGTAGCCCATCACTCTCAGTTGGTTTTCATCTACAGGAGATAAAGTGCAGTATTTTAACATCTGACTCTTCCTTTGCAATAAGTTTTACTCTTCACCGAACAAGTTCTGTTGCATCCATCACAGGCAGGTAACCTAACAGCCTTCACCAAGGTGCTGGTAACAAAACCCCTTACTGTTAGCGAAGCAGAAGAAATAACAGTAGAGGACAGCAAGCACAGTAAAACCAATAACTACATCTGCCACGTATTCGCTGCCGTTGCACAAAAACCCGTAAAGCCCAGTTACAGAGCTGCTCTCCAGCTCGCAGTTTGGCAGAGCTTTATAAAATATACAGCGAGGGGACAAGGTTGGCATTATAGCGTCTGTAAGCTTGACCCCTGCCTGCACAGGCCGCAGCCATTGTCCTTGACTTCTGGTGCGCTTCGGCCATTATCCCCACAACACCTGATTTCTCCATTAAATCTCAGGCTGACCAGGTCATTCAGTTCCAAGGGCCTGCCTCTTTGTCTCCAGCCAAGCTCAACTAATGGGGCATGGAGGGGAATTGAGGAGAGATGGAGGGTGGCGGTGTCAGTGGTGGTGAGGAGGTAGCATCATCAGCCAAGGGGGGAGAAAGAGAGCTGAGTGAGGTCAGAGAGGCTGCCAGAGAGGCTGCCAGAGAGGCTGCCAGAGAGGCTGCCAGAGGCCTGTGGTACGGAGGGGCATCCTGGGTGTGGTAATTCGGCTGTGGATGTGGTGGGATGGAAGCCTCTATTCATACCTGCTGGGCTGTTGACATGTGGCTCTGATCGCCTTTTTTTTTTTTTTTTAACATCACCTTTGATTAAAATTAATGGGCCATCCCTGCTGTTGGGTAGCTTATTTCCAATCCATTTATCAGATGGGGTGAGGCTGCCTGAGTGGCCCTCGTGCCGCCCGAACTCTGACAGTTTTAGAACAGTCCTCTGTGCAGCTCCGAAGAAAGGTCAGCACTCCAGGTTCAAATAAATGATATGGTCTTAATGACAGTGGGAATGACTTTTATCCTTCATCACTCATCTGACCTAGGGGATGGTGATGGGACGGGAGTGATGGGGAGGAAGGCAGGGTTAAAAATTATGTTTCACAATTTCACACCTGGACATTCTACCTTGATTTAATATTGTTGGAACAAGATAATGCTGTCAGGAAAGTAGAAGATATTAAGAGAACAAAAATATAATTGGTTAAAATATTATAACCACATATGAGGAGTTTCTTTTTTCGAAACATTAATTCCCTTTGGAAGAAAAAATGGCAACAGTATTTACAGTCAAAAATCCCCACAACGGTACCATAATATTCATGTTCATGTAAACAGAAACCTTCTTCATTCAATTTAGAAAACAGCAACCTGAGAAGACCAAACATTACAACTAACGGAACATTAAAACCTACCTTTTATTCTATAAATATTCATTGTATGCTGGTGCATCAGCATCCAAGGATATTTGATAACAGCACCTTGTTGTTAGCAGATCAATAAGAGATAACATCCACTGCATCAGTCATGTCCAGGTCTTCCTTTACTAAACTTACAAAAAGGCTACACTGCCGTGACCGGATTGACTTTAGAAATGTGATGAGAAGGTCAAGAGATGCCTTACCTAGAAAAGAAAGGTTCCTCTCCTTCAGTTTGTCACAGAGCAGCACCTCATGCTCTTGGCCAATAGCGCTGAGAAAAGAGAGTCAAGGAGTCCAACATATAGAAACAGCAGTATTTACATAAGTAATGTTGGTCTCAGCAGGGGCAATGACATGAAACTAAATAAAAAAGTTCAAAAGTAATATTTAGGAGAAAACAAAAGTTGATCACAAAAAAAAATCAGGAAATTTACCTGTAAAATTGGTTACTATGGAAACCACAAAGTACACTGTAGTTTGCTGTGGTAACCAGATCCTTGCACAGACGTGAGTTGAAGTAAACTCAACTGTGCTTGTGTATGCTTGACATCACTTTAAGTTAAGAATCTGCTTCTCTCCGCTATTGGCTTAGTATGCAAAATGAAAGCCACTTCTCTTCTTGCCGGATGTACAGAAAGAGCCCAATCAGAGTTTTCAGGTCAACGTTAATCTGCTTTCACAACAAATCTCCAAAGTGCATTACCTAAATGAGGAAGAAACAAAATGCCAATTTGGCAAAATGCACAGAGCGCCTGCACTGGCTGCTCCGCTCATTCCTCTAAAATCTTTGAAGAAAAATGCTTTTAGAATAAATGCCATTTTGCATCAGGACGCATGCTGCTTGATGCCACAGAAAGGAATCCTGCATTTACAGAGGCCGGATATCTTATATGCAAAACTGACTTTTTCCAAGAAAGAGAAAAGTTAGTATGCCGTTATAGTGCCCTCAACAAACACTAATCTCTCAAAATGGATTTAATTAATGCATGCATATCGTGATTGGCACAAATGCTTTCCTCTCTTTCAAAGCACATAGTGGGGCGGTTATAATGAACTCTCTGTGGAGGAGTAACTGACTCTAAGTTGACACTGACGGGAGGACAGCCATAGAAAGGTAAAAAGGGGGGATGTGGAAGGAGGGCAGGGTGGGACAGGGTTGACTGGTTATGAACAGAACAACCCAGCCCCGCCACACACAACGCGAAAGCTTGAACAGACACAATAACATACAGATGTACACTCATTCAAATAAGTCTCCTCCCCCAGGAAATAGTTGGTCTGCTACCCAGCTGCTTGCCTCTAAATAGCTTGGACTCCAATTCTGCCCCTATAGTCGAGGCCAAGCCCCTGATAGATACAATAAGGAGGGGTATTTGTAGTTGGGCAAAGAAAAGGAAGAAAAACACTGGAAATATAAAAGAATAAATAAAATAAAACCAATGTGCGATTAAAATTGATAGTTGAAGTTGGACTGATGTTCCCAGAACTGTCCATGGTGCTGAACGGCTTAAGAATTGTCAAATCTAAATACAATTCAATTAAAAAACAGGGCTCAACAATAACGTTTGCCCGGGGCAAGTAAAATGTCACGTTGGGCTAGTAAATTTAGCAACTCACTCGCCCTATCGGACAAGTAGTAAAAAATAAATAAACACAGTTTTTTTTTTCTGGAGCTGATGATGGAAGTAGCTGAGGAGTGAGCTTTCTTATATATTGTATTGTTGTTTTACCACTGTACAGCACTTTGGTCAACTTTTTTTGTTTTTAAATGAGCTCAATAAATAAACTAAACTTGAAACTCGAGCCATTTCGCTTCCTTCTGATCTCTGTTGAGAGTTGCACGTGTGCAGTACCAATCGGGCACTCGCGAGAAAATAGCGGCGGGTAAAAACGAAGTTTATGAGCTGAAGTGCAAGCGAGTTTAGTTGGGTGGCGTTAGAGGACGTGGGCCAAACTCCAACTATATATTGCACAGCTTGCCGCAAGTTTGAGAGCAAGGCGGATAAAACATGACAATTGATCTTAGTCTAAATAAAACAATTTGTATATGGGCAGTAAAAATTGACTTTGGGCAAGTAGATTTCTGACCCACTGGCCTGACCAGGCAAGAAAAAAAAATATGTAAGATATTTTTTGTAATTAACATAAAATAAATCTTCTGGTTTAAATAAAATACCAAACAAAAGAACATATTAACCACCGCGCGGCTTATGAATGATCTTTTTTTTCCTGTATCATAGAACATTGCGTCTGATCCACTGTGTGCACATGGAGATGCATTTAGATCAGCCAATCCTCTCCTCCTCCTCCTCCTCCTCCTCCTCCCCCTCCTCCTCCTCCTCCTCCTCCTCCTCTCCCCTCCATCGCCTTCCAGCCGCTGCACCGGTGATAGTGGGATGGCAGGCGGGATGAAACACTTCCTCTGTGAAGCAGAACTTTTATGTCAGGTGAAGCCAGACACATCTCATCCCCTTCAATAGCTCCTCGTCAATTTCAGGCTTAAAATTTTATGGGATAGGATACTGTTTGATGCAGTCTACCAGCGGTCCATAACAGCAGTCATTTATTGTGCACTGAAAAGAGGGGGAAGAAATATTATGGCGTGCGAAAAGGGTTTGTGGGTGGGTGGAAGGGGAGGTGAGGAAGGGAAAGGAGCCCGTACAGTGCCGGGGAGAGGAGAAAACACAGGAGATGCTGGCAGATTGGCAGGCATGACCGCCGGCTCTCACGTGACCTCATCAGCAAACATGAGCGGCTGATGCCGTCTGTCAGCCAGGTGGTACAATAACACCTAAAAACTCACTGTACCTAAGCAGGAGATTTGTTACATGGAAAAGGGCAATAAAATGATACGAAATTGAATTGAAGTAATTAAAAATCATTCCATGACACAAAACAATTTAAATGATTTTCCTGTAATATTTCAGTTTAAAATTGAAGCACTTACCTGGTAGATGTTAGTGGCCAAAATTTGGTCTGGAATTAACGACGGCTCCTTGAGCATGCTGTTCAGGACTGTTTTAGAGGCTGAGCACAGGACAGAAAGGCAAAAGAGGGAAAGAAACAATTACAAAAATTACATAAATATTATACGTAAATGACGTCAAACGTTGAAGCTCGTCTAACCGACAAATATATATAAAATATTCTTATAGCTGCATTGAATTGAGAGCGAACAGCGGAAATATACAGACAAAAGACAGGCTTGACATGCTGTAATTCACCATGCCACTGTTAGTGCAGTATTTCCACACGAGTCCATTAGATGGCTGCTTGGTGTCTATACAGATTTCCTATAGATAAATGTTTCAGTCCAGAGCACAGGAGCCCCATGTAGTTTATCTATGTTATGAACGCCGACTATTCTGCATCTCTCATCCCCATTCTTGCTCTACTAACATTATAAATCAGGAAGGAAAGCCTGCTGGATTGATTTCGCTGGTACCGCAACAGCAAAAAAAAAAAAAAAAAATTCCTTAAATCATTTCTTAAAAAGATTTGGATTAAATGGATTGTATCATTGTGTGACGAAATGGTCGAGGCACGCCATTTTAGTGATACATGGTCCTGACAGACTTGCGGCATTGCAGACACAATACAAGGAATGTTTCTATTCACATTTCAGGCATGGATGGTGCCTGTACCAACACTGCACAAGCTCATCTAATAAACTGTGCACAGTATATAACTGTTAAAAACAACACAGCTTATTTAAAGATTTATAAAAAAAAAAATGGATAAAAAAAGGGAGTTTAAAAAACCTTCAAATGAAAAAATGATGGATTGAAAAAGACTTTACAAACGCTGGCTGGATCATTAGGCGTCTCTTAAATTAATATCATTAATAAAAATGCATTTAGAGGAACATTTAGAAACCCTTCTTTTCAGTCCCTTTGCATTTCTTTCATAGGCGTTACTCCTTGAGAAAACTATCACAGGGAGGACGAACAGTGCTGTGATCCCTCATCTACCTTATGATGAAATAAAGAGGGAGGAGGGTGGAAGAAGAACAAAGCCCATTCGGCGCTCCCTCCTCTCTTTCTATTTCTTCGTCTTTGTCTCCATCTTTCTCTGCCACCTCTTTTTTTTTTTTTTGCTACCTCCTCTCTGTTTCAGTCTCTCCCAGCCAGCCACGGTACTCCCCCAGCCCACCCCATAACCTCACACTCCCTCTTAGAGCTGCAAGGCACAGGGCTGTGCTTTATTTCTTCGCTCATTTTTCTCAGAGATTGGTACCTTCACACGCAGATCCATACCGTGCTCCTGTGCGGTGCGGGCGGGCGGTGAAGAAAGAGGGTTATATTTTCCCCTTGAGTTAGGACACCTCATGACAAATGATAATGGATAATCAATAAAGCGGGAAATATGAGGCAGCAAACTTTATGAAGCCAGGAGACATATTACTCCCCAACAACACTGGTTTCCCTTAACAAAGTCACTACTCGACTGTGCCTAATAATCTGAAGGAAAATCAAAGGACCCGCAACCACATCAGCAATATTGGCAACTTATTCCACTTTAATGGCATTTTGATTGATTTTTTCCCTCTTCCTAATGGTCGTTTTATAGATTTGACGCTGCTTCTGCAAAACAGTAGTGTGTAATAAACCTCCCCGAAGGCAAACGGCAGCCATTAAAGCTCTTGTCTTACTAGCGCTCATAATTGGGGGTTGACCACTACCACATTTTGGTCTCTCACATAACACACACAAACACACACTTCCAGCACTGGGCTTCTCTCTCTCTCTCTTTCTCCAGCCCTTTTATATTTTTGGTAGACGGCCATAATAAGTGATAGGATCCCTTCCTCCTGCTCTGTCTGAGCGATGGGGTTAAAAATAGCCATAAAGAGGTGACCTTGGCGCTGACATTGTGGAATTTCAGCCAAGCATTGACCTGATGAAAATGGAAGGCCGGGCCGCTAATAAATCAGGATGCTTTTAAAATGAGTTTACCCTAATGCTCATTCATCACGGGCTGTAATGCCATTTGCAGGCCCAGGATTCGCCGCTGTGCACAAACACAGCAGTAAATAACAACAGGGCCCTCGCATCCCTCGCATCGTTGCAGCCTCCAACATCAGCATACATTTATTAAAGACGCCCCCGCCTTGCACGGCAGCACTCCTCTATGACACCCTGAGCTCCTCTCTGCCACACACACACACACACACACACACACACACACACACACACACACACACACACACACACACACACACACACACACACACACACACACACACACACACACACACACACGGCGTGCTCTTTAAATACACACAGACGCACACATAAAACACGTGCAGGAAAATAAAAAAAAGCATAATCTGAAGAACACCAGACACAGAGAACAAAGCCCTGCAGCGCGACTTTGCACCTTGTAAACATTCACCAAATTTACTGTAATTGTCCCATGTTGGTATAAATTCTGACTAAGGCGCCATATCACACCGTCAACATCTGAACAGAAAAGAACAGAGAAGAGGAGAATAATAGATGTGAAACGCTATACGCCTCCATTGGGATTCGCTAAAGAAAACAAGCAGTGTAAACAAATCACGAGCCTGTTTTCATATGCAACTCCAAAACAAGATAAACTACATAAAGCAAGGTAACGGCAACATAACCTTGGCT
The DNA here is from genome assembly GCA_916701645.2 of Sebastolobus alascanus. Taxonomy (NCBI): domain Eukaryota; kingdom Metazoa; phylum Chordata; class Actinopteri; order Perciformes; family Sebastidae; genus Sebastolobus; species Sebastolobus alascanus. Next base: position 1,594,227 of record CAKAOJ020000134.1, on the reverse strand, counting down.
TGATTTCTTATTGCACGCTTGTGTCATTTTGTAACTACTCTTCCCTTTCTCCACGAGGGTGAAAAAGTCATTATCTCAAACACCAAAAAATGTTGAGAAACCTCATTAGATAGCAACATTTGTTGAGGGAGGACCGTAATAAACAGTAACGGATGACGATTGTTATTGCCCCTGACACTGATGAGCTCCTCTGCAAGTTTGTTTATTAATTAAAAAACCCACTTTTTTTTTTTTACCACGGGTGGGGGGGCGCTTATCCATTTCCTCTATATACCCACCCCCCCCACACACACACTCCCCATGCACAAGCCATTGAGCTGTGGAGGGGCACTCGTTCATCAAACTTCATGGTGCAAGGGAGAGACAGGTCCTGATAATGTGCGCCGCTAAAGCTGATTTTCCATGATGAATCTCGGAGCATATAAATTGGCTAATATCTGAAAACATTTACAGATACTAGAGGAATTGACTACTTGTGGGACATGATGGATGAGGCTCCGCGACGCTGGCCGACAGCTCTGCAAATCTCTGCGGCTGCCTAAAGCCCTCATTTGATTTTCCAATTTACTCCTTTTAAATTTATCCTCCCGTATTGAAAAAAAACAGAAGATGGGAGAGCGAGAGAGAGTGGGAGATGAGAGGAAGGGGGAAAAAGAGTGTTTTTTTTATAAGTATCTGTGGTGGTGTGTAGGTGCTAGTTGATGATATGAGGTGGTATCTCCTGTGCAGGAGGAGCCCAGTCCCTGAAGAGGTTACTGGGGCAGAACTGATCTGCTTCCACCTGATTCTCCCTGATAGCGGTGAGATGAGACTCTACATTTCTCTGTGTGTGTGCGTGTGTGTGTGTGTGTGTAGCAGTAGTAATAGTAGATCTGGGGAGGCTCTGCTATGGAGCGAGGCTTCCCAGGTCAGGCCATTAGACTGTGGCAGAGGCTGACTGGAGCTTCTCTGCTGAAAAGGAGTAATTAGTATACTTGTCAAGTGAAGTGCCACGCCGCTGCTTACCTCCCTTACACCCACCCCTTGCATACACGCGCACACACACACACAACACACACACAGACACACAGAGACACACACACACACACACACACACACACACACACACACACACACACACACACAGAAACACACACACACAGAAACACTCATCCTGCCTTTACCTCCTTACTCCCTCCCTTCTTGCTAATGAAGTGTCCTTGCTCTCATTATTTGAAAAAAAAAAAAAAAGGCCTGCATATACACCACAGTGGAGAGGTGAGAGAGAGAAGAGGAGCACTTGAAGACAAGAGAGGAGGAACCATAACAATCACAGTGGATACCAAAGTTGAGATTTTACCGGATAGAACATAATACAATATTCAGTTATCAACACGTCTGATCTGCAAAACACTGGAGCTATTATGAATTCTGTCAAGGAAGCAAAGGATCATAGTAGACACTAACATTCTCACAGTGTTAACATCAAACACAGGACATTTATAACCTCGCGTACAAGGCTTCTGTAAAGGAATGTGACAATAAATCTTAAAGGCGGTCGAATCACATAGTTACAAAACATGGAGCAGCAATCTAATCTGGAGCCGGGCCTTGGGAAAATGGAAAAGGTCAAATAGCTAGCAAAATTGCCTCCTCAAAAAAAGTACGTCTAAATCTAGAGGCACATCAACTCCTGTCAAAGGAGGAATAGAGAGAAAGATGAAGAGATAGCAGGAGGGGGGAAAGAAAGAGCAGGAGCTCCCCCAATGTGAGGCAATACGAGGTAGTGTTATCTACCCGCATAGAGTTGGTTTACAATAGAACTGTATCATTTACAGAATTTACCAGTGGGATGGGACGCACACTGTGCACACTTGATGTAGGTTTAATCCCGTTAATGATATCTGTCCATGTCAAACATCTTTCTTGTCAGTGTGAACATTTAAAACAGTTGTAAAATATAAGTTTTGTTGCAGTACAGTGAAGTACATCAGTTACGTCACTATTTCGATTACCAACTTCATTGAATTGCAGTGATATCAGTTCAGTTTTCGAGTTATCAATTTAAAGTAATTTCAGCAAACATTTGCTTGTTCCAGCTGTGTTGTCAAAAATATTGAAGTATCGATGCATATCGATTCTGAATATTTGAAACGGTTTCAATGCTCATTTTCCGCAGTATAAATACACGAGTACCAGCTGCGCTTTCTGCTCTCTCTTCTCTCCGACAGCGAGTTGACACACACACAACGCGGTATCTAAAATGGTATTGAATATCGATATTTTTCAAGGTATTGTATCAAAATTAGAAATTCCAATATCGTGACGACACTTGTTTCAGCCTTTCAATTGTGATGTTTTTTCCTACTTTTTTTCATTTAATAATTTTTCACTTAAGCTTTGGTTCAGTTCAGTTCAGTTCAATTTAATTTGATTGTCATTCTATATACTTTAGTATAATGAGACATAGTCCTGTCATTCCAATATGAAAACTTTAGAAAAAAAGACAGTGGTAATAAAAATAAATAATAAATATCAGTGATAATATTGGGCAACTTTTTTTATAATCAATTTGAATGCATGAAAAATCGATGACATCACAAAGATCTCTATAATTTCACTTAAAACTTTTATGTTCATTTTGCACTCAAGTTTTTAAAATGAGAAAATATTTCAAGTATTTAATTCACACAGGAGTATACAAAAATAGGCTTTACCATGTGGTTATTCCATATAGACTATTTATTTATTGAAAAGGAAATATGTTATATCGTGTTACATATAGTTAGAGATATGAAATGACCAATATCGTGATAGAAGATTTAAGCCCTACTTGTGCCTCATAAACTTCATTGTCACCTTCATGTCCCCTATTTGGGACATTAGTCCATAACCAACAACACTGAGAGGAATTGAGGCATATACATTAAAGTTGTCTCAACTGGTTCAGAATGATGTATTTTTTTTTCCCTAAAAATCAAGTGCAGCTTTTAGTGACCTTAAAATAGTGGATATAAACAGTGTAAAAGTGCACATGTGACCTTTCCTCCCCTACTGCCCAGTCTGTTTTCATGAGACAAGGAGCATTATGGATGTTGATATCATATCCAATACGTGATAAAACTGCTTTGAATGTATTGATTTATTTACAAGCGCCACCAGATAGTCTTTCATTCTGCTTGACTGATGCTCTCTCCAATACTTTTGCTGCAAGGGGGGGGGGGCAGCTTGTTGGTGGTGTCGTCATGTTGAGGTGTGGTGGTGGTGGTGGTGGTGTGTAGTTAGTGGGAAAGGAGGGGAGGGGGAGCAACAACAAGCGAGCAAAACAAAACAAGGAAGGGACAGAAAACAATTTAAAACTCTGTATTGATCCAGCACTAGTGATTGTACATATATTCCACAGTCCCAAAGGCCCCATTCCTGTGTCTCTTAAATGCAAAGGGACAGAGAAGGGGAATAAAAAAAAACGATGGTGCGAGGCAAAGGCAAGCCACTCACCCAGTTGGGGGTAATGTCCCTTATATAGAAGTCTATTGATCTTTGCAATGTGCCTGCCTGCCCTCCCTCTGGAGTCACCGCACAAACACAAACACACACACACACACACACACACACACACGTGCACACTGGAGCGCAGTCTGGTGCTGGAGGGGGCCATGACGGATATACCTGACAATAGCGCTGAACCAACCTGTTAGCTAATTGCCAGCAAAGACAATTATCCTTGCATTGTTTAATAATGGAAACACATTACTGGAGTCTAATATACACACAGGGAGATTGGAGGATTTGACCGCGCGGTCCATGTGGACAGCAATTCATTTGCAAAGGCCAAGCAGGTCACGAGGAGATTGCAGAGGAGCTCTGTCAAAACAGAAGTCACCCTCAAAGCAACCGACTTCACAGCTGGCAACAGTGGGAACAGTAGAATGTAGGGCTGGGACAATAGTCCTATCTCCCGATTCAATACTATCACGACACTTGGGTGCCGATTTGATATGCAATTTTTAAGTATCTACAAGTATTGCGATTCGATATTACGATTTATTGCGATTTGTGTTACATTTTTTAACACTAGACCATGGGAAAAAGTTGAATCATCTTGGGATCTTTTACTTTGGAAAATATCTAAATTGATACAGTAAAAATATTAGATTTTCAGCAGGTATGTAGTCAGAGATGTCCTGAAGTCAAATATATCAGTCATTGTCAGGAATTATTTACACATTTTTTTTTTTCCAGCAGCCCAAAAATCAAAGAATAGACATTTCCCTCACAATTTAGTGGTATTTTCTTTTTAATTTCTAAGTGACATGTACTGTTTTATACTTCTGGTGAATATAATCCAATCAATCTTATTTCCATAGATGTATTTTGTATATACAGTTCCCTTTGTTAACACCTTATTTTGAAAACCGGACGTAGTTACTTGTGTATATTTCTGCTAACTTCGCCAAGTCCGTCGCTAGCTCACCTATCAGCTTCGTTCTCTTTATACATCCATGGTCAGCTCCGTCGGGGCCGTTTGAATGCATTTAACATAAACGTCAGTATATGGGTGCTCTACAGTTGTTGCGTCGGCCGATTCGACCACAGAAATGTGAGTGACGGCTGGCTTTACCGCACGTTACCTCAATACGATAACGTTTCCTGTCCATGACAGAGTCAGCATGCAGCTTTAGCCGTGATGTCTAGCTCTGCTTTTCCTGCAATGTGTGAAACCCAAAGTGATTCCATACTTTACTGGATGTGTAGTGTTCACCACTTTGGATTTAACATGTGAGGGTGCAGTGTTTTGTTTTTGTTTTTTGACGAATACGGAACAGATATAATGTCACGTTACTCAGACTACAACAATAAATGTGGTAACTTCCTTCTACTTCCACATAGACTCAAATGAAGCAAATATATAGATTCTGGCATTAAATAATCAATTTTAAAATCCCCCACCCCATTTGAAAAAGTGTCATATTGATATAGCAGGTAGGAGTCAAACTATTTACCAGATAAAGCAAGATATTAATCTGATCTCAATCACAGTGTGTAGGCTGATTTGGATCTGTGATTATCCTACAAAGGCCATCTACTGTAGCTTCTGTAAAATCACTTTCTACAAGAAGAAGAACCACGAGCATGACATTAACTGCAAACGCTGAGATCCTGCGTGGTTACAACACTGTTTTGAAATTAAACAACGATCATCCAGGAAGTTTCATCTGCTGCGAATCTATTCTGAGCAATAATAAAGCATGTTTTCACTGTATGGAGATGGAGGGATGCGGTGTGCTATTATCTGAGACGGAGTGCTTCTCCTGGATGAATGCCCTGTTCTACAAGCTGCTCAGACTTGTATTTTGACAGGCAGTGGATAACGGTGGGTCCAAAGCAATCACATCTTTGACTTTGACAAATGGCTGTGCTGTGGCGAAGTTGAAAATAACACACATCCACTTTAATCTCTTTCTTGATTAAATTGGAATCACGTCTTTTTGACATCACACGATTCACTCTCGAAGCACTGACTACTGCAACGACACACACTCCTCAGGAAAGGCCTACTGAAATGTTATGGAATCATGTTTGCATGTGTTTTTTGGATGAATTAAATGTCACATGTAAAAAGGTGCAACTGCAAATTTTGCTAGTATTTGTGCCAAAAAAATATTACAGAGGATGACGTAAGAAAGTTTTAGAGCGGAAGAAAAGAAAGAGACACTAACCAGAATGTACACGGACAATTATTCACACTACTTCTGGACAATCTCTTTGACGTGTTCAACAAAAATATTTGCATCTGGAATTTTGTTCTCCCGCGGCGTGTCCATCAGCGTGACCTAGGAATGGTTTGCTTTTTCTGCCACACTTTTCCTCAACTCAATTTCCTCAGAGGACCCGAGTAGAGACGGAGAAAGAGAAGGGGATGAGGGAAGAAGAAGAGAAGGTAGGGGGGGGGGGTAGATGGATGCATTGGGGGATGAAGGAGGGCGAGGAAAAGAAATCAGGGGTGTTATAAATAACACTGATGAGGTGAGCTAGAATTGATCCACACTGCAGTTGAGAGGTGGGTGGTCCTCCCAGTGTTTAATTGCCAGTCATGTGCCCTGGGATGCAGCTAGTACTAAATGTGGTCCGTCTCTCATTAGGCTTGGACAGGCTGAAAATACAGCAGCCAGGACTGGAATTGGGACTCAAACAGAAAGGGATTCAAAAGACAAAGTGCTACAATTAAGACTGATGGGGGGGAATGATAGAAAGGACAGAGTGGGAAATGGAAAAGTGTTACTCACGCATTCCACCCTCCAGGCCCTGAAGGAACCTGTCCAGGATGATACGAGCCATCAGTGCAGGAGACAGATCCACCTTTACGTAGATTGAACAAAAAAAGAAAGAAGAGAATTTGCCTTAATAAAAAAACAGGCTATGGCGTCAATGGGGAGTTAATGCTACTCCAAAACATAGGTATAATGGAAATGTTATTCCTCTCTGGAGAATTACTCCATTTACAAACCTTCAGACTAAACCCCACATATCCAGTTGGAAGTGCGAACATATTTCAAAGAGCCTAAGAATTACGGCGCTGAAATTACACGGCCAGTCTACCTTCGTGCTGATGTCACATAGATAATAATGATTGTAATGGCTCTAAATGATATTATTGCGTTTCCAAACCTTGACCTAACTTTCCTCAATCCCTGTGCAAATTGGTCTTTGAAAGCGTTGCTCTGCAGTAACCTTTCCCACAGGAACAAGAGTTCGCCAATTACACAGCTAAAGCTACCCAGCTGAATTGCCTTCGCCTCTGTCAAACGGACAAGCGTATAGTCTCTCATCTCGAATGAAAAACGCAACACGCACTGCGCCCGAGCAAGAGGCAATGGAGAGCTTTAATCATGGGATGATCACCAAGGCAAAACTTCAGGAACCAACAGGACGCACCGCAGGGACTGTGGGTATGCAGCCCTTAATAGGAAGGATAGAACCTATGGCTGCAGCACTCTTTGAACACAAAGACACCTTGAGAGGTGTGCAGTGTTTTTTAGTTTGAGTGCAGGGAGATGCCCTGACAGGTAAGGCAGCACTAATGACTGATACCGAAGGTGTATATGTGATAGAAGTGGGAATCACCAGAGGCCCCACGCTACGATATTATCACGATACTTAAGTCAGGATACGATCTTATTGGGATTTTAAATATTTTGCGATATGCTGAATATTGCAATAACATATATGGCGATGTATTACCTTTTTTTCAAATGCAAATTATGCAGTTTGTCAACATCTGTTTAATCGAATAAGATACAGTTTTCACTCCGTTCATCTCAGAGTTTTCATTCACACATCTTGAGGTCAGAGGTCAAGGGAACCCTTTGAAAATGGCCATGCCGGTTTTTCCTCGCCAAAATTTAGCGTAACTTTGGAGCATTATTTAGAGTTCTAACATGACATGGTTGGTACCAATCGATTCCTTAGGTTTTCTAGTTTCATGATACCAATATGTTCACTCTAACTTTACGACTGTGCCCACTACAACCTCTGAAAGACAGAATAGTGGCCGGGCCAAAGGTCGATACTTGACGTTTGTGTATCGATACAATATTGCAACGCAAAATATCGCGATACTATACTGTATCGATTCCCCCCCACCCCTTCTATCTGACCACATTCATATAAGCACAATGCCTTCTCACACATTATAAATGACATTACCATGAAAGTGTTAGAATATAATGAAAAACCAACAGCTACTATTGATGTTATTATTCAGTTCAATTAACAGGCATCATCCATAAAAGGTCCCAAATGTTCAGAAGTATGTACAAGCTTTAAAAAGGTAAACCAAGAGCAAATTTATTTTCAAAAGCATTTTGACTGCAAAACAATAAGACACATTAAGTCATTCACTGCTAAATTTCACAGCCTCCTCAGTATATGGAGGGAATTAAAACATTGCTTGAAGACAAGCCATTCTTAGCCGGCTCGTTATGAAACGCAACGTTCTTGCAGCTAAAAGATATTTTTTTTCTCTTGTTAGCATAATTGGGGACCAAAAGTGAATTTGCCCTCAGCCTGTAGTGAGAATGGTGCGTTTCATCTTTTCTCTGATGCTTCCTGGTAACGCTGGGAGCAGAGAGGCTTCTGTCTAAACAATGTCTTTTTAACCCGCAGTAGTATTTGTTAACATCTCCATAATATTGCACTAAGAAAGCAGCTTCTAAAAAAGGCCAAACATGTCTGTAATAATTAAGGGGTGAGAGCAGAGTTTATATCTTCATTAAGACCTCTGATAGCGTTTTAAACTTTGTATTTGTAGCTTGCTGTAGCTCCCTTTCTTCTCTCATTCCTTTACTCCTTGTGCTTATTGGCCTGCTCTCCATTCACACCTTTTGGATAACGAGAGAGCATCAGATTCCTGGTAACCTGCATCCGGGCTGACACATGAAAAATGGCAACATTACCGACGCTGGCCCAGCCTGAATAAGGACCACCTGATTAGTTCAGGTACTTGCATCTCCCTAATTTTCATATTAATCATGAGTCCATCTACGTTCTGGAGTCAGACCGCGGCACTTCATGAGTTTAACATGTGACTAAGATTCACAGAGCCTTGAATTCCTGCAGAAAACAATTATTGTTCAGTAAAACTCCCGTTTTATTAGCCCCCAGAGCTAATGGGTGTCACATACAATACAGCGTAACTGCACCTGTTCTAAACCCTGCATGTTTAAGTAACCTTTACATAAAGCTCCATATAAAGCATGCAAAAAAAAACACAGCAAATGTCGAGTTTAAAACCCACGTTCATGGGAGACTTCTGAGAGCAAAAAAAAGAAAAAAGAATTCCATGAATAGTTTTGATCATTGTTAATCATTTCCCTCTGTTGGAGATATATTGTCTCATAAAGGGATGAAACTACATCAATTAGCGGTCTGGGAGACCATGAGTGCTTGGTTTAAATGTTAAGTAGCATATTAAAATGACAGTTAAATGGTTCATAGACAGTTATCTCTGAGCTGAATTTAATCCTTTGGAGGAAAAAAAAAACTCATGTGTCAATTAAATGGAGAATGAATAATGGCAGTTAGCTTTGAGGTGCCACTGATGCATGTGAACTACTCTGATTTTAGATTAAGAAACCCTCAAATCTCGTTGCCGGGTGTAAGCACCAATAAAAAATTTGAATGTGCATTTAAATGTTTTAAAAGGTTACACAGCATATTCTAACAATGAAAATAGGAGGAAACGGCGAGACTAACAATGTGATCAAATGACAAAAATATAAATAAATGAGTGAAAGAAAATTCAGTATCTGGCTAATAATCTAAAACATAATTTTATCAGTTATATAGTAATTCAGCCACATTAGCTGCTTTTTGTTCACAGAGTAGGGACTATTGGTGAAGGAAATGATAATTTACTGACTAGTACCAAATGTAAGAAACACTAGTGGCCACTTTTCACTAATATGAAATGCAAAAACTTGGTCATGTGAATAATTTAAGTGCTTAAAGCATGAGGCTATTTCATAACAAGCACACAAACAGCCACTACCCTCTATTTGAGTTTCTTACCAAGCTCACATATAATTATATGTGTGAATACCATCTACCAGACTACAAATCCTACGCTGACCTCCTAAAGTAAACAAGTGTTGAAGAGAAGAATGAACCAGTGACCCGGCCCTCACCTGTCCGCAGTTTGCGGCAACTCCTGCCTGAATGGCAATTTGGAAAATTACATAATAAAACACAAAAAGTATTTTCACATCTGCTTAATGGAGGTGAGAGCTAATTACATTAAATAATTGATAATGGAGCGGACCAATTTACCAATTTTGATAATGACTAACAGACAAGGGAGAAAATCAAAAACTGCAGCCAATTTCTATTTATCCATTTATCGAAAGCAGGCACCAATTGAGGATTTTTTTTTTTTTTTTCCAAAGATAAGAAAAAAAACTAAAGGTTATGCCATTACCTCATTGGCCAACTCCAGCAGGACGGGAGCAGTGGGATGTGCCTTGGCTTCACTCAGATACCTTCATTATAACAAAGAACAACAACAGCAGTTAAGAAAAAAAAAAACACGGCTCACAAAGGCAGACAGAAGGGTAGAGGGGACTAGACCAGGCTAGCCAAGACATGCTAATGTCCCTGATGACTTTGCCCTAGGTGACATATGGCAGGCACGGTGCGGTTAAAACAGCACTGCTTGAAGGGCTTCAAATTTCCTTGAAGCCAGATGATAGTGATAGTTAGTTAACCCCTGCCGCCCAAAATGCCTTTTTTCCCCCGCCAGCTCAAACGGCAGCTCCCCTCTGATCTTCCCCAGATCATCTCTGAGGTTTGTTGTTGTAAGTGGATTAGAAGTGCATTATCCAGCCTTGTTTTCCACAGAACAATGGCCTAATATGCTCGATAAAGGCTAATTGCAATATGCAAAGAGGTTTCCCCCCCCTACAGCCTGCTTTTCTTTCTTTTTTTCTTTTAATTTATCCGTATTCATTGAATTACAGATAATCATCCCATCATAAGCCCGTGTAAGGCAAATGTCCAATGGCTGGTTATTTATTTAGTTTTCTGCTTTCAATTTGACATGGAGAACAGAGCTTTGGCTTAGCAGGTGCAAGTGGAGGTCTGGAATGAATCCTGAGGGTGGTGATTTGTTTGGGGGAGATTATATCTGTCATGGTGGCCCACCTACTCTCTGACTTTGGCGAGTCCCTGCCTCAGTCACAGAACGGGGAAGACAAAGAGGGCACACAGGAGTGGGAGACAGATAAAAGAAGAAGTGAAAGAGAAAAATAGTGATAGAGATGAGAGGAAGATAAAGAGAGAGTGAAATAAGAGCGATAAAGTAATACAATACAAAATAATACAGTACCTTTGGTAGTGGCTTTCAATAACATCTGGTGCATGGTGTCTAGAGATTGTTCTTTTGGTTCGTTTCTGTCACAAAGAGAACATCGATGTAACAATAACATAATAATAATAATAATTATCTGTTGATTATTTCTTGATTAATCGATTAGTTGTTTGGTCTATAAAATGTCAGAAAATGGTGAAAAAAGGCAATAAGTGTTTCCCAGAGCCCAAGATGACGTCCTCAAATGTCTTGTTTTGTCCACAACTCAAAGATATTCAGTTTACTGTCACAGAGGAGTATGAAACCAGAAAATATTCACATTTAAGAAGCTGGAATCAGAGAATTTAGACTTTTTTTTTCTTAAAAAAATGACTCAAACCAATTTATTGATTATCAAAATAGTAGTTGGCGATTAATTTCATAGTAGGGATGCACTGATCCGACTTTTTCAGTCCCGACTGGGCTGGGCTTTGGGTATCGGCCGATACGAGTACCAATCCAATATCAGTGTTTAATTAATAAGCTGTAAGATATACATTTATTGAATTGTTATTTATTATTAAAATAATACATCTTCAAAATTAACATGAATCAAGTGTCAACCTTTTAAATGCAGGAACAAATTGGTGAAAACTTAAACAGGAATTAAAATTCCAGTATATAATGTATATAGTATATAAACATAGCATTTAATTGAATAGATCGGCCCCATTGTCCGATCCAGCTATTTGAATCAGTATCGGCCCGATATCCAATCAGGTATCGGTGCATCCCTATTTAATATTTGACAACTAATCGATTAATCAAAGCTCTAATAATGATAATAACAAAGGTATATATTTCCATATATTTCCATTATTTCCATCGTTAGAGGCAAAAGCTTTACATTTTTCCAGCCCACCTGAATAAATAAAATGGAGACTTGTTCAGCCTCGGCTCCTCTTTCATGCTCTATTGTATATGAACAAGCGCAAGAGATCTTGGGTCACAGTAATTTAATCTCAATAAGTTTGCTGGGGGGGTCAAAGTGTGCCAAGGCAACCTTGTTCAAACCCCCACCCCCCTCACTCAAACCTTGTATTCATTTCCCCTTTTTCGATCAAACAATGACCCTATTCCACATCCCACACCCTGACATTTCCATGCAATTCAATTGCCATCTTCGGCGAAAAGAAGGAGGAGGACAGGGGATAAAAGAGGAAGAGCACTGGTTAAAAAACAACTTATTTAAAAACTACTACACACAGAAAATGTAATTCCGCCGAGACGGGCAGTGTGACTGACACCTGTCAGGGGGATGATAAATGACTCCATTTTCTGCCTGTGCTGCCTTCTGCCACTGGCGGCAGCGGCCATTTATCATCATCCGCTGTCAGCCGTGGAAAGCAGCAGTGACAGTGCGAGTCAGCAAACATTTAGCACACGCAGCCGCACTACACGGGGAAATTATTATTGTCAGAATAATAATGGTTTAGCATAATTTATTACAGGTCCACCAAATAAGCAGGGGCTAGATGTTATTAGACAGATGGATGGGAAGGCTTGGCAGACATCCACCGAGGCTCAGGCAGGCAAGGGCCCTCAACGTGAACGTGAGGAGGACGAGGGGGGGGGCTGAAATAAACGGGGGTATGGCGAGGGGGGGGCATCCTCCAAACCAATCAGAGAGCTGGCAGTTCAATTACAAAGAAATAAAGGGACATTCATCATTCAATTAGGCACCTGTCAGGGCTCACAAAGGAAGAAAACTTCTAACCTGGTACTCCAGGGAGAAGATGCTCAGAAGAGTGGACTGCGAGTGACTGGAACAAATAAAAGAAGGACAAAGTTAATTACCAGAGTGCATTGCACAGAGACAAAGGGAGAGGGGGAGCTTCAAAGCCGGGGCCAGCTGCCCTGTAATCTAAAAGAACATGAAAACAAGTGTGGCAAAGTTGTTCCAGATGAACACCTCTGACAAAGGATTCCTGCCACGATGGCGTGGGGGTGGGAGAAAGGGGAGGTTGAGTGTGTATATGAGAGATGAGAAAAATATACCCTGCTTTCTTTCACTCATTCACACATACCGTCTTCCTCCATCCCCTTTCTCTCCAGTAAGAGGGCTGAAATTGCTCTTAATTGAAGTGCAGTTTCTGCTGTTGCAAAGAACACTCATAACCAAACTTAACGTGACAAAACTGGAGAGAAATTAATGACATTCATGCAAATAATTGATACGATTCAAAGAGAGAAAAACACTGACAATTGCACTCCCCGGTTTGGTGGATGTGTCTTTGCACAGGGGTTGACCACTGTCAGAGTGTGTGTTTGTTTGTGCGAGTGGTAGCAATGCACAGATAGTAGAAAGTTTTCCTGCTTCACTGTCAGAGCTGGCATATGGGCCGTTCTGGAGCGCTCCCACTGCAACTGATGGGCTTTGAAAATGGAAACTTTCACTGCAGGAAGCTTGGACTCCCAGGAGTCGGTCAATTCCACGGGTTGCCATAAGTTACATTCATCTCCAGCTCTAGTCAATGTCAAACACCTGGCAGAGAGGCAAACCTGGAAGACAGGCAGCTCCAACAGGGACTCACATACTCCTCCCCAACCCCCCCAACAGCATCCTTTGGGTTGAAGATATTTTAAGCGGTGACAGATATTATTCTAATTGGATGATGCATACCCCCACCCTGCATATCAATGAAAAAACACACGGATGCAAACATGCACATGCGAACTGCTCTGCGACGGTCTCCAGTGGTTCTGTCTCCGTACACAGCTCTCAGTACACCTGATTGTTAAATTTAATGGACTTTCGGTTACAAGTCACCTGAGGATCGTATGTAAATACCGACGAGAAGCTTCCAATCCGCATTGAAATAGAGTCCGCATCGACATCAATCACTATAAACCATGAAATTACCATTTGACATGTAAACAAAGCCAACGGACTCTCAAGCATTGATTTGTGTCTGGAGTCTCAGCCTGTGACCATATCTTAATAAAATTGGAATAGTTTAGCTGTTTGTAATGACTCACCCCACCAAAGACGTCATATTGGGTTCTCCAGATGCCACTTTTAAAAGAGTTTTACTGCTCTGGCTGGAGAACAGCTAATTCTCAACTATTCAAACTCCCCGGGGCTCGACCCATCACACAGACGATGAGTCTCGTCAACCACAAAGTTACAGTCACAATAGTGAATGAACAAAATGTTTGAAGTGAAGGAGAAGAGAGGAGGGGAAACACTGCTAACCTCAGCATTAATTTACAATGATGCTTTGGGACGAAGGGGCCACTGCAATTAAGTGGACCATTAAGTGGTCAACTGTCAACATGTGGACACTTAAGGGAGGAAAAAAAAAAATTCTTCCACACTTCAACCTTGCACCTGAGCATTTCAACAACATTACAGCCTTATTGTTGGCGTGGGACCATCACGATCCCCCTGTTGGAACAGACATCTGTTAGGTTTTAAATGGATTACTCTCTATAATGAGCATGATTACTGCCTAATTGCTAAATCTATACCCTGTTAACTTTAAAGGGACGTAAACGCCTCCAAATATCTGGGAAAACATATCTGTTTCAAAAACACTAAGAACTTTGGGGACTTTGTTTTTTCTTTTTCACCTCAATCAAGTTTTTGCCGACATCAAAACTGGACAAAAGCATCACAAACGCTGAAAATATCAGAGTGAGTACTGAAATATTGTAAGATTTGAAAAAGATAAAAAATAATGAGAGCAGTGTAAAGACATGAGGGCAGACACCTGGATCCAAACCAAGAGTGTCTGCGTTTTATAGTCAAGTTTTACACTGCGCTCATATTGTATAATGCCCCTTTTCTCCATTTAACAGACATTAATAGTAAGTTATAGCAGACTTTACATTAATGTATATCCAATCTGTGCTCTCCTGGGCACAGTAGGCTCACTTCATGCTAAAATATGGAGCTAAGTGCAGACTTACAATGGAAATCTGATCTGCCTGCTGCACAGTAGCTGTAATACATCCAGCACCACCACCTTGCCTCATAATACCAGCATTTGAGGGACTCTGTCCTATCTCAGGGGCTGTAAAAATAAATAAACCGATGCAAGAAAACTATTCCATAACTATTCCAAAACCAGATTTATTTCTCCCTGCCTTTTTTTTTGGCTTTAAACAAAGCTAATAAGCAGCATTTTATTCAGATTTGTACACATGATGAGCACAGCTGAAGGATTAGTTTCTTTATGAAACACTTTATAAAGCTATGATATGATATAAAGATAAAGTAGAAAAAATACAACAAGGTACCAAGATTTTTATATGAATGTGATTTATTTAAAATAATTGTTAGATGAGACAACTTTCTTCTCAGAGTTAATCCTAAAACAGCCTCCTGGCTATGACAGAACCTGAACTCTAACAGTATCTGCACATGGAGACAAAGCTGAGTTTTTTAATGCATCTGGAAGATGTCTAAACAGTGATTCTCAAAGTGGGGTGCGAGGACCCCCAGGGGCCCGTGGCACTCTGGGGTCCGTGAAAAGTTTCCATATTAATTCATTCAAATTATCATTATATATTTTAGTATTTAATTTTTGTACAAAAGGCTTCATAGTTAAATTAATTATATTTTAATTTTTAAATCTATAATAGATCGTAGATTACGTTGTAATCTAACAAATCTGTAACTCTTACTAACAATCTGCAAATATGTTTAATACGCGTCTAATATCTTTCTAATACATTTGTCTTGTATTGTTCTTTCACATAACGAAGACTTTAGAAGTGTAAAATATGGGCTACGTCAAATTATTCCAAGGGACATTCATGAGGGGGTCCCCAGTATATTCTCTATCTTGTACGGGGTCCTTGGCTAAAAAAAGGCTTGAGAACCTCTGGTCTAAACAACTGAGTTCATCAATCTCTGTCCTACTTACTTAACCGACTTGATTGTATATCATAAATTAGAGAGATGTTTGACAGTTTGGTTTCAAAGCAGTGTTAAATGATAGACATTAGAGCTGCAACAATTAATCGATTAGTTGTCAACTATTAAATAATCGCCAACTATTTTGATAATTGATTAATCATTTTGTGTATTTTTTAAAGGAAAAAAAGTCAAAATTCTCTAATTCCAGCTTCTTAAAAGTGAATATTTTCTGGTTTCTTTCCTCCTCTATGACAGTAAACTGAATATCTTTGAGTTGAGGACAAAACAAGACATTTGAGGACGTCATCTTGGGCTTTGGGATTCACTGATGGTCATTTTTCACCATTTTCTGACATTCTATAAACCAAATTAATCAATTCATTGAGAAAATAATTGACAGATTAATTGACAATGAAAATAATAGTTGCAGCCCTAATTGACATTTATTAAAGCAAACAATGAACATATCTGAAAGTACATTTCAGAAAGAGTCTGTGACGCTGCAGCGCATCTTTACGTTGACCTTTATGTGAAACTAAAAATCTCCCTCCCTCTTGGATATAATTTAGAACATGGGGAAACAGAAGGTTGGGAGACAGAAGAGTGGTTAGGGAATCATTCACTCTCAACCTAATTACCCTTCCTTACAACACAAGACAGAGCATTAATATGCACTGGCACCCAAAATAGTAAAGCAGCAGATTAAATTAAAAACAATTAGGGACTTTCACTTTGTCACTGAGCTGGTATGCCTGTCTGGTCAGTGCTTTAGGCTCTATTAAGTTAGGCTATCCACTGGTTATGAATCTGACAAATCCATGTATGAGTGTTGAATTGCCTTATGTCCTCGTGCATTCAGAGTGTATCAGCGTCTTATAAGCATACAGGGCCTAGAAATTCCCATCAACCTAATTAATAGGAGATGGGGGGAAATTCAAGCTATCAATTATATTCAGAATCTTCCTATTTACAAATAATTAATTATAAACAATAGCTGTAATTTAGGTAATGAAAGCCACCTGGCTAATGGCATTGGTATCATATGCTGCGACAGTACTTAGCATTTGGTGGATCTGCATGCAGCGAGTGTTGCATGGTGCGACTCTTCAGGGCATGGAGCTGGCTAATTAAGGCGTAGCACATATTTTTACTAATGGCGATGAAGCTATTTTGAAAAATGAAAAAGGGAATGACATGGATGAAATGATTCACTCTTACAAAATGTATGGAAATATTGCTCAGTTTTAATACCTGCTTCTATTGTTATCCACACCTTTTATCACTTTAATTATTAGCTAATGCTTCCCTAGCATAATTAGGGGTTATATATCATATATATCATTTTATTCAAGCAAGATTGCTGACAATAATATATTTACTTTCCTATAGATCAATATTTTATAAAGTGAAAAACAGCTGAATGTGGGTTAAACACTCTGGATATGCAAATGCTGCTAATTACACATGCTGATAGGCAAAATGCTAACATCTGTTTCTCAGCTAAGCCTACCGTCATCAGCGGCAAAACAAATGTGTACCAAAAAAAAAAAACTTTACGCGTTAATGTATAAATGTGATGTATTTTGACAAGAGATAGAAACAAACACCAGTCGCAGTGTGTCGTGCAGCGTCAAACAAATACTTGCACAATGAGCACACGTGTTTACAGTTCAAATTAGTTTAACTTTTTTTCCCCTGCAAAACAACTGTAAAGCCTTCATTCCTATTACAGTCAATGCAACAACAGTCATGGATGGTATTTACTGTAGTGTAGAGCTGTAACGATGAATCGATTAATGGATTAGTTGTCGACTATTAAATTAATCGGCAACTATTTTGATAATCGCTTAATCGGTTTGAGTAATTTTTCAAGAAAAAAAAAAGTAAAAATTCTCTGATTCCAGCTTCTTAAATGTGAATATTTTCTGGTTTCTTTACTCCTTTATGACAGTAAACTGAATATCTTTGAGTTGTGGACAAAACAAGACATTTGAGGACGTCATCTTGGGCTTTGGGAAACACTTTTTTTCACCATTTTCTGACATTTTATAGACCAAACAACTAATCGATTAATCAAGAAAATAATTGACAGATTAATCAACAATGAAAATAATCATTAGTTGAAGCCATACTGTTAGTTAGATAGCATGTGAAGTATGAGAAATCAACCATTTTTACTATATTTTCAAGCTTTTTTCCATAACTGAAGCCTCAGAGTACATTCCTCTACATTTAGTGATAATGACCCCCCCCCCTCCCAACTCTCCATACAGTCCTACAAGTCTGCGGGGGACTGTGGACAGAAATGGCTTTAGCAGAAGCACAACAGGGCATCTCACTGCCTACAGTTGTCCTAATAGACGAAAAATATGACCCCTACACAGCCCCTCTTCACTTTATTACAATCTTTAAAATCTCTGTCTGCTGAGGTGCCCCGACATGTCAGAACTTTTATATAATGGTGGCAAAAAGAGTGGGAGAGATCCCACGATCACCACCCTAATTGTGATTCCTCCTGAAAGCCAGGGATCGTCATAACTCTGTATGTGACAAAACACGTTATAACTATTATGGTGCGTCGCCATTGTTGTAGTGTAATTATTGTCATCGCTGCTTCTGCAAATTCTCGTGGAAATTGAAAATGAGGCCCGTGTTGTCTGTCGAGTGGCGAGCGTCCACTGGCCTGGCAAAGAAACGCATTATACTGACCAATTGCCTACTCCCCCCAAGCGTGGCTGGGGAACTTGTACCATTCTGGGCAATTTGTTTCATTCTTCTTTTGCAATTGATCCCAGTATGCAAAGAGAACCTGGGGCAAGCGACTCTACCATAGCTGCCCAGCTGAACTGTGCTGCTCTATGCTGGAGGTTTCCCTCTGTTTGTGTTTGGCTTTGGGGATTGAGGGACGACACTGATGCTACCCCCAAGTACAGCGCACATTATAATGGTTTTACTCACAATAGCTCATATTCCTGTCAATACTCTGCAGGAATGAGTCCTAAAACGCGGAAATGAGTTAGCATTTTAGCACTTCTGGTTCCCTTGTCTCGAAGTCAATGGGTTTTTAGTTAGATGCCTGAAATAAGGTCTGTGGTTAACACAAGCTTAAGAGATTTTAACATGTTGTTCTACAATATAAAATACATCAGTAAATATCCCACTTGTGAATTTTGAAGCTTTTACGTCTCTTAAAAAAGGCGGTTGCTAAAAAGGGCTAAAAGAGACTACAAAACGTCATCACATCGGACACTAGTCCGCCTTTAGCTTAGCGGTGGTCATGCGACCGTAATGTAGTTTGTTTATAGCCTACCATTAGCTTTTTACTTCTGGCGATTGCGTTTACGCTTCAAAAATAATAAAAGTGGTGTTAATTTGTGAAGATTATCTTGCTGAACAAAACGTGCAAGTATCATAAACGTGTGTTTGCCAGAGAGCTTATTTTCTGCAGTAATCCAAAATCCAATGGAAAAATCCAATTTGTCGAGGCAACCCGTGCGATGCTAACTTCCTGGTTGGCCTACAAAAATACGTCATCACCGCACCGCTCTATATGAACATCTTATTTTGTCCAGCAATCCAATAACAACAGTTTTCATCCTTCAAGATAATGTCCCTTATAATCGCTTACTTAAACAACAGGCTGCTTACCTCAGTGGTTTTAACCCAATGAGCCGAAAAGGCTCTACAATCTATAGAGCGTGCTTGCACAACGTCCCTAAGATATGAAGAGGAAGTAGTCATTCCTGTGCTTCCTAATCAAGTAATTGATTGCATCTATTATTCATGAACTCCTTAGCCTGACATGAAGTTGTAAACTCAGCACAGCTTCTCTTCTTTCCGCATCTCTCCTCTCTGCCTACACTTCATTCATCCCTTCACCCCTTCCAATGCTCATCTAACCACATAAAGCTGTGGAATTAGTTTGCCAGCCTCTCAGCCTTCAAGGGTTGCACCCCTAAGCCCCCCAACTGCCAGTTTGCGTTTCGTTCAATATGTGGGCGACCAGAAGTGTGAGGCCGTGCACCGGAGGCCGTCGGGTCTGCCCCCACAGGCTCTGCACTAGATCAGTCTCTGGGTAATGTCATTGCCATTTCCAGGCTACAAAAAAATTCTACCTTCACAAGAGCTACAACAGAGCAACTCAGTTGATTCCACAGAGACAACAGTGGAAATCACAGTTAAATGTAGAAACACTCCCAACTGGGACATTTAGCACCACTTTATAAGTTTCATATATTTAAAAATCCGGCAATATAAGTATACGTCTTTAGATCTGCTCTCACATTATTAAAAGGCATGCGTTTACCTTTGAAAAATGTGTCCAGGCATTCTTTAGTAAAGGTTTTTGAACTGAAAATAAAAATGTGAATTTTCAGGTTATTGAGTGAGCCAATAAAGCAATAATGATGGTTAAGGTAGATAATTTAGCAGTTTAATGAAGGCTAATGCATTTTCTCATCGGCTAAATGTTTATTTAACTTTCTATTAGGGCTCTGCAATTAATCAAATTTCAATTACAGTTACAATTCCGGCTTTCAAAGATTATGAAAACAAGATAATCGTCATAAAGTGATTTATTGTTTTCTTCTTGTTTTGTGTTATAAATCCAGCGCACTCCTTTCCTTTTCAGTGGTGCGCTTTTTGCCATCTTGAAACAGGGACGCCATCTCGTTTACCATGCTTTGTGGGTGTGACTTTTTTTGCCGTGTCATCACCACTCTTCATATTCATACAACCAATGTGTTTATGATTAAATTGTTTACTAGAGAACAAAGTTCTTTACAGATCTAGCCTGTTAATTTTGCTCCCAAAGTGCACCAGATTGATGCAGTTAATTTAAAATGTACAAAATGTTCTTTCTAAATGCATGATGTTTCTAAAGTCAACGAGTAATTGTGTTAAATAATCGCGATGTCAATATTGACCAAAATAATTGTGATTATGATTTTTGCCATAATCAACCAGCCCTATAATTAAGTTATATAACAAGATTCCGAATCTTCTGATACTGAAAAGTGATTGGGGCATCTTTGGCATACACAACTGTAATAGTGGGAGTCCTAAAAAGATAAATATTTAACAAAAAAAATGTATTTGGATTCCCAAAACTCAGCCCTAGGCTGTAAGAAAATAGGCTGATATAAAAGAATAAGAAAAAGGTTTTTTTAAAAATACATGGACGTTGCTGAAGAGTCGACAAAAATAATCTGTCAAATCTTTTGTTGAGTTCTTGAGCTACGAAGTTCAACTATATGTATAAAGCTTGCCAGTTTAATGCATCGTGCCTGTTATCAAATCCTCAGCTTTAACCGGCATGTAAAAAAAACAGCCACAATAAATAATCAATGAGCAAGTCCCTAAGCTTCGTCCTGAGCCTGGATATTACCATCAAAAACAAAGTGTCCGTAGCCAAGAAATCACCATATCAATGGCACATGCCACAACAACCCTGTCCCACGCTTTCCTTCCAAAGATCATGCTAGATAAACCCCAAATAACAGAGAAATTAACAAATGCTTGACATTTGCTCAACATCCATTATTCTGACACTTCTTCAGAATTTCAAAAGGCTGAACGCATGCTTAATCAACATTCATATTCCCAGAGCGAGCACCGGCACCATATTGCAGCCCGCCTCAGTGCTGATGAAAACGGCACATTAGGGCCCGATTCGAAAAACGTTCAGGGACTCCACACCAGGGAGCTGTATGTATGTGTGTGTGTGTGTGTGTGTGTGTGTGTGTGTGTGTGAGTGAGTAAAAGAGAGAGAGAGAGGCTGTGTTTAGAGGGGAGGGATGCTTCACACTTTACTTTTTAAGCATTTTCCAAAACAGAGGCATCTGCCCCTTTCCACACACCCTCCTACTTCCATGACTGTGAAAGCCATATGAGGAGTGAGCTGAATGGCATTTTAAAGAGGGGGGGGGGGGGGGGTAATCATTACATCCAAATTCATTCATAATACAGCACAGAAGGACACAGAGGACTCTCACATTCCCTCCCTCTTTTCCTCGCCCTCCTTACACAGACTCTCTCTGGGGACAAAGGGTGGAAAGACTGGGGTCCCCCTCTGGACCCAAGGGAAGCCAGGCAAGGCCTCAGAGAGCAGCCCATCATTTCCAATTCTAATACGTGGCAAGAGAAGGACCTGATGGGACTGATGTCACATTTTTCCCCGCGCCGACCTGCGATGAGCCCTCCCGCCCCCCCCCGCCGCCTAGCCGCGATCCAGATACTAGGCTGGACACCACGGCTGGCTAAGAGGAGGGCAACGAAGAGAGGGCAAGAATGGGGGGTTGATATTTGCATGTCCCTCCATTGTGAGTGGGGGTAAAAAGTGACAGCACCGTGTCCAATTCTTTTCCCCCCAGAGCAGCTCGGGCCCGGCAAGAGAGGCCAGGCTGACAGATGACTCCCAACATCTGTGTTATGCAGCCGTTACAGATGAGGGACTCCACATCACAATCTCTCTCTCTCTCTCTCTCTCTCTCTCTCTGTCTGTCTGTGGGACACTCCCTCTCTCCTCCCACTACCCACACTCACAGTACAACAGAAAGACTGACAGACTTTCCGTGGAAATTACCTTGAAATGGCCTTTAACAATCGTTTTGTTCAAAGTTTAAATTTTCCTCCCTTTAAGTCCCAAATCAAAAGCAATGATTATGAAATGACTTTCAACTGAATACAGCATTCAGAGATTTGAGGATAATGGCTATTCATATTGGTCTACATCATTGGAACTCAAATCTAATGTTTTGATTGAACAAAAAAAAGACTAGGGCTGCAACTAACTATTATTTTCATCGTCGATTAATCTGTTGATTATTTTCTCGATTAATTGATTAGTTGTTTGGTCTATAAAAAATGTCAGAAAATGGTGAAAAATGTCATCAAAGCCCAAAGATGATGTCCTCAGATGTCTTGTTTTGTCCACAACTCAAAGATATTCAGTTTACTGTCATAAAGGAGTAAAGAAGCAAAAAATATTCACATTTAAGAAGCTGGAATCAGAGAATTTAGACCTTTTTTTTTTTTTTTAATTACTTAAACCGATTACTCGATTATCAAAATAGTTGGTGATTAATTTAATAGTTGACAACCAATCGATTAATCGTTGCAGCTCTAAAAAGGACTCTCAATATCAAGAATATTTTTTCTGAAGTAAAATTATAAAAAGGATGTTCAAAACAATAATGTAATGCATAAATATGTTCCACTGTCTTCAATAACTTCTTTCAGTATTACGTTTTAATTATAACTCACTAAGAAACATTAATTTAGTCAACAAAATGTAATAAAATTATAACACGGTACTGTGATATCATCACAATATGGTTACACTTAAAGTCAATAACAGATAATAACAAATTATAGTCCACCCCTAATTAAAACTAAATACTATCAGCGTGCATTTCCTGACGAACATTTCCATGTATTGAGTGGACAGATGTTAGTATTTAAAAATTAAGAAATAATATTTTATGATAAAATTAGCACTTGACAAAATAATGGGTGTGTCGTCTGCAACAAAAATATGGCACATGCCCCCGAAAAAACACGACCACAGCCTCCGCCATGACGCTGGTGGACAACACATGAATCTACAGTTCACTCAACGTTGCTTCCATCATTTGGAAATCGACCCAGTGCGATGTGAAATGATTTGATATCCAGATACCTGTCTTTTCTATCTCTCTGAGTATTACAGTCAGAGAGATAGAGTGCAGCCTTGTCCACAACAAACCCCTAACCCCCCCCCTCCAACCCCCCTCCCTCCTCCTGCCAGCCCCAGCCTGGCCAATATTTACGCAGTGGCAGGGCTCCCACACAGTCCGAGGGGACAGGAGGGGTGTGGGGCGGGGGTGGCTGACTGCCGTGCCTGAGCGCATGCTAAGAGATGATGGATGGCCTAGTCGATATGTTATGTCTTAAGAGCCTGATTTCCTGCCAGTCCAATCACTAACCCTCCAGAGCCCAGCTCAGCTGATTGGACAACCAGAATAATTTCGCAGGCTGTGAAAACACTGCTGCCGTGCCTGTCTGTCAGGCCCGGTGACGAGACTCAGGGATTTTAAAGAGCACGGGCCTCCCCAAGATTGGTTATGGTGAACGAAATAATAACAATAACCAGCAAGACTAAACAAAAGAGCCAGCACCTCCGGGAGAGAGAGATCGTGCAGAATTATTGGAATGAAAACGGCCCAATGTTTTCCTTTAATTATTACACCCACCAGTACCACTTTTTGAAAAACTGGCATTCGGACTGTTTGTTGAAGACAGTTTGGATTAGGAAACCAAAAGGAGAAAGGAAACTCAAAATAAACACGAGTAGGACCTCCTAGTGGTGCCTAAACATACAGGATATTGGATGAACTTTATACGCATGACATATTCTGCAAAATGCTGACGGTGAGAACAAAGGCGAGCTCGAGCGCCGCTGTGTCCCCTTTGGGGACCTGATACCTTCTTCTAGATTGGTGATTAGGGCACAATGGAAGTAGGAAGCTCCAAATACATACGACTTTGTAAGTGACCTCGGCGGGATCAGCCACGGTGTCCTGGTGGCCTTGGGGGATTACACATGTTACGTTCAATAAAGTGAGGGCCCTCAGTGTCAAGGAGAAAGGCAAACACAACCATTAACCTCTCTCTTCGATTTCTGGATGTGCAGGCGCTGCATGGCAAAACACTGGCTAATGCTGCGGTGGTGGAAGAAGCCTATGCAGAAACCTGGGTGGAATTAATTAGGGATCATAAGTGGTGAATTAAATGGGGTTATAAATATCTAACAACAGGAGATAAAAAAAAAAGAAATACAGGATTAAATGATGCCGCTATGGGGAGTTGATAGACAGATGGTAAAGCCATCACTGAATTGTGCTCTCATGTATATAAATTGTTATTTAAACACATATTTGGTGCATTTCGGACATTAATCATCGATTCCCAATGTGCAAAGTATGGTGAAAGATGCTTATGCACAGCAGTTTGACGTTTTAGATAGATAGATAGATAGATAGATAGATAGATAGATAGATAGTAACTTTATTGATCCCGAGGGAAATTCAAGTTTCCAGCATCACAGTTCCATAGTGCAAACATATTAGTAAAAACGTCACAGGTGAGTAGTACACATGTTAGTAAAACGACACAAGTAGTAACAAGACACATGTAAGTAATACAGAGTATAAAACAAAATATGCAATGTGCAGAAGAACTGTTAAAGATGAATATAGTGCAGGGTAAACAACTGAGATACAGGACTATTTAAAGAAAGTGAATGTAGTGCAGAAAGTGATATAGTGCTGGGTGATTAAGTATAGGAGATATAGATATTAAGAAATCCCTGTCATGCTTAAACACACACAATACGCACATGTAAGGAAGCTCGCACAGTAAATCCAGTGTGTGTGACCACTTACTTTGGAAATCTTTCCTTCAGCATCTTCATACACTGTCTGGTTGGTCTCAGTTGATCAGTGCATCTCACGATCTCCTTATATTGAGCTCTTGATAGCCTCATCTTCATTTCATTAGTAGGACTTTGACTGTATCTATCCGTACAAACACAGAGTGAGAGATTTGATCAGCGGATGCTCCCGTAGCAATGTGATTTTGAGATGTAAACAACTTGAGGTGACTGACAGCTGTCAAAAACAGCTGTAGCTGCATCGCTAACCTAACTTAGCTTTATGTTATTGGCTAACAAGACTCGCCGATCGCAAAATAAAACATTTCCTCTCATGTTCGAAGGATTTCTGAATGACTACAGCATGCATCAGGTTGTCAAAAATGACTCTAGAGCGATAAATAACACGTAAAAGGGTTTGTTTACCGTTGATTCCTGCTGCCTGTGGACACTTCCCGGTAGCGGCTTCCCGCTAGGAAGTTGAAGAGGTGACTGTTGTGTGAGCGGCGCGTTGATTGGTCGATTCGTCCGCGGGAGCTGAGTATACCGCCACGCGATTGGTTACTTGGCAGTCCAGCTAAAACATGCTGCTGCTCACTCACTGCGTCTCCGAAGCGTCACTGGATTCTCGTCAAATGCAAGAAATACAAAGGCAGGTACTTGAAATGCGTAGTCATAAGATTTCCTGCAACGCTCTCAAGTCAGACAGAACAAAGAAAAAAAAAAAGATTAAACTGTACGGACGTGGAAAGTTGTATTTAAGAGAGGGAGGGAGGGAGAGAGACTGAGAAATAGAGGCACAGAGAAGCAGAGCTGAATGTGTATGTTAAGCAGGCTGCATACCGGTAAATACAGCAATTTCTGTGTCAATAATTTCATAGTTTTAGACACAAAATAGGCTTCCTACAGCCTGATTTGAGAGATGTTGCCTCCCAAATAAGGCATGCTCTTTTGTTTTGATCATGCTACTGCAGCTTATAGTCCAATACAATTTAAAACATAGGGTTTAGACACTACATTTAAAATAAACTATACATATTTAATGATTAACTAACAAATCCTGATAGCCTATTTGTTCCCCTGGCTTTCATTGAGCTGAACACAACTTCAGTTTAGGCTCTTGTGTCTTTCTTAAATTTGAAATAATTGCAAATCTTAACAGAAAGGCCCTGTTAAAAGTGTTTTCATCATTAATTTAATTTTATTATGTTACACCTCTGGAAAATACAACGTTTGAAACTGCTGATAAAACAGATTAGTTTCCAATTAAATGCAGTGTTTACATTTTCTTTACAGGAAACATGAAATTCCACTGCAGTGACACATCATTAATGTGTATATATTGTATTCTGCAGGCAGGAATTCTGCCCCCCTGAGAGAATATGGGTCTGGGCTTTCCTTAATTATTTCCTACATCCTGCCGGAATTTTTGTGGGCCATCCCCAGCTGTGGGTCCCCAGAATCATCAACACCTTTCACCTCACCAGTGAAGGTAGAGCTTTAAATGCCCCCGGCAGAAATATGTAAATTAGGCCAAGGATGATGGTGTGCTGTAGAAAAGATTTGTAAAACATACAAGAATAATGTTGAATTCATAAAAGATAAATGTTTGCTCTGCCTACAGTTGTTACTCCAAACTGTTTGCATTTCAATTGAAATAGCTATCTAATAGTTGCAAATGCAAACTGATATTTGAGGAGTCAATAGTCAATTAATGATTCATTGTGTTTCTTTATTTTCCTCTGAACCATATGGTTGCTTCTGTCTGGAGTGTTGATTTTAGACGACACTTAGTTAGGACTAAAATCTTTAAGACCTAATTTGTCAAATACATCCCTTGAGATCAATATAATTTTACAATGGCATTGTTGTGTAATTAGTCTCTGAACAGTGCTAAACCTCAGTGTACCCTAATAGATTTTCTCTTTAACCTTCCCTCTTTACAGACCAATGCAGGGAAGTCTCACAGTCATGGTGAGTTTCACATTTTACTATTTTTATTTATTTATTTTTTTTCAAAAATCATCACCACAAATAATTAGCCTTAAAATGTGCAAAAAAATCCCAACTTAAATTAGCATTATTATCTGCGAGCCTATGACGACATCAAACCTTTCTGTGCTATAGAGTCAAACATTCCTTTGACAACAACATTGCTGGTTTCCTCCATTGTGGCTGAACAATGCATCGGTGAGCAGAAAAGGCTTTATCTGACCTGTGGTGCATCAGAAAAATAGAGCTCATTGTTGTTGGGCAGTGTAGTATGATGTCTGAGATGAGCCGAGGTCTCGGGCTGTGTGTTCACCGGCACAGTCCCCTGGATCTGAAAGGGCTCAGTGCTCTGTGGTGGCTACAAAAGGGAGCTGTGTAGTGGGATTGGTATGGCCAGATAAGATCAGGGCCTCTGAGGAAGTCTGGTCTGATTGCTACAAAGGGGCTGAGGTCAGGGGCAGGAGGAGCAGTTTACTCATCTAGGTATCAGAGGATCAGGGGGGTTTGGTGGGGAGCCGCGTGTGTAATAGGTATAAAAGGATCAGTGTAATGTGATGGTATAAAAAGATAAAAATCAGAGAAGGGGTTGGAAGGCGGTGTACTGTAATGGCCCCAAAAACGAGAGGATCAGAGATTTTGTTGTGTGTAGGTGTCTCGTACACACACACACACCCTTGCTTTGGATCAGTTCGTGTGCATCCTTGACGGCTATGAGAGCCACAGTGTGCTGTGATGGGAGCTGAAGGAGAGGGGCGAGGCGATGGAGGGGATACAGGGAAAGGATGCAGGGGGAAAGACGAGCGCTTTGGCGGCTGCGTGTAAACAGGGCAGCGGTACACACACGGTGCCGTTAACCAGCTGTGAAGCCTGCTCACAGTGGGAGATGAATTTACAAAGGATGTCTCCCTCTGATATCCAGGAGACGCTGCACTGATCTCTGCTCCACTGCTCTCGGCGCACCATTGTAGTGCTAAGCACTGTGCCACTAATGGCACTTATATACCTTAATGCCTGGGAAACATTTACATTTTGCTTGCAGCAGAGGGAAAGTGTGTGGCTGTGCAGCGTGTGTGCGTGCGTGAGAAATAGCTTTTTATCGACAGCATCTCCAGTCGATGAATGTAAGATTTGTGAGGTTGTGTAATTTCCTTTACTCATCACGCAGTTTAAGGAAATTGCAAGCCCTCCCATGTCTGGCACATTAGTCCCTCCTCACCATATCCAGTGATATTACTCACCATACATAGAGAGCGTTTTGTTACACTTAGATCGTCAGCATTACTGTCATAATGTTTCTTTTTTTTTTTTTTTTTTTTTTACATTTGTGAAGTCAGTGACTTCACTCCTCTGCACCACAGAATTGCTCTCCAATCTTCAGGGAGTCTGGGATCTCAGCTCTAAAAATCACAGTTTAAACATGAGGCAAGCCATAACCAGGAAATGCCTGTAGTATTAGCAAGGTATCGGATTCATGCGTTCCCCCCTGAACAGCATGACTGCCCCTGAAAATCCCACATCCATATTTTACATCACGGGAGACAAGACACATGTGTTTCGCCCTAGCTTTCAAAGCTGTTTCTTCCATTTATTTTATTATCCTTTAATGAATTTAATTACAGGACACGTAATTAAATGCAATTGTGCTCACCCCAATAACACGCACACACGTGCACGCGCACACGCACACATTTGGCTGTAAATTGCTCAAAACAACATGTGCGATGTGAGCAAATTTACCGGATTAACAGGGGATTGATAATATTTTGGGATTGTATTTCACTCTAAACGGCTGCACGCGGAAACAAAGGCTGCAGCCCAGGCTCATTAATCATAGTCAACGGGTTGCCTGGGTGCAATTTGCATGTCCGAGGTGGCTGCACATGCTGCCGCTCGGCCTAGGTTGCTGGATCTGCCTTGATTTGGCCAGACCGTTAACGCCGCGTCAATCAAGGATAACCCAACAGTATGACAGAGGAAGAGGGGGAAAAAAACATTTTCTCCTCATTACCCAACACTCCTTCCCCTCCCTCCCTTCCCCCTGTCTGCCCAACTTCTTATTTTAGTTAGCACTAATTACACTGGCCTGATGAGAAATGAACCCATTCTGCTACATTTATTACTGAAAGTAGAAATTTAAATTTTATTTTAAAGAATGTTTTGAAATAATATTTAAGATCCATCATTTTCCAGTATATAAATGCACTTTTAAGATGCATTAATATCATCCAAAAGTATTAATATTTGGTTTGATTGATACATCAAATAGAAGTCCAGCCTTTTAGCCTTTTTAGAACATTTTGGGGGAATATAGTCACTTTTATCTATAAAGAAAACTTTTTTGGTTCGTCTGTATTTTTTTGTCAGTCACAGTTTGGAGCCTCTCTAAGCCATTTTAACTGCAGATAATTGGGTTGAGGCGTGATGCAAGTTCAAAATGAAGCACAATTTCACAAAGCTGTAATCTCACCACTGGCTCCATACACTGAATTCTAATTATCTCGTCATGAACTTTAAAAAAAAAGAGGCAATGTTTTAATGGCTTTTTAACTCCATAAGAGGTGTGTGCGTGTATGAGATAGAAGTTGACGCGTGTGTGTGTTTTTGTGTGTCAGACACACACACACACAGAGACACCCACCATCACCACACACAGACATGTGAATGCGGCTTGTGTCTGGTCTGGCCTCTCTCTACCTAGCTCTGCTGCCGAGGCTCACGCTGTGCTCTCCCCCCCCCATCCCCTTATATCCTGGAGGCATTTTTCTCATTATCAAATATTGTTTGATGTCTTTGTTTCTTGATGATTAACCATGGTCACCAAACACTGGTCTGGATTGTTTAAAATTTAATTTTGGGGCTCTGAAGTACCTGCGGAGGGGCTGACTGGTGGGGACACGCGTATTTTATGCATGCTATTTTTCACGCTGAAATGCAAGAGGACACACATTGAAAAACACGATAAATCCTGGAGGAGAATCATTAGTGGAATACTAGTGGTTTTTATGACCATTGTTATTCAACGCTGTATTGAGATGCAGTAAATTATTCTGTTTATTATGGGTTTATGGATTCAGTCCCATTTTCAGAATAATTATGTTGCCCCTCATTCTGCATAAATAAAACCACTCTACTTTTCCCTGTTTAAACACAAATGTAAATGCTACATATACACACTGTAAATATTTATTTTTCAACAGTATATTTTAGTTTTTGAAAATGATTTTTATTTGTTTGTATTATTGTTGCTTTGATTACAATGACCATGTATATATTTCTGTGGTAATTTGAACATCATAAAGACAAACATGTTGCCTCAGGAATCTAAGATTTATGACAGAATCGACATTGTAAGCAAACAAATAGGGAAACAACACTCTCCCCTAATGTCAGCATGTCAAAACTATATTGAATACTTGAAATATCTGTGTATCTGAGGCTGAATAGCCGCCATTGTATCGGTCTAATGATATTATCCTCTGAAATTTGGAGTGAAAGAAAAATGGCAGAAATGAGCGGTACCATTGTCTGCCCCGTTTTATTTAAACAAATTGCAGGAGCAGAGAGACGCAGACTGAGGGGGAGAACGAGCTAGGGAGAGAAACGAAAAGAGAGAGAGAGAGAGAGTGCTCTGTAAATGAAAGGTTATGCGTCGTCCCATGTGTTTGTATTGTCAATAACTGGAGAAGGCTGTCAAGAAAGTGGGGAGATAAAGGTCAATAACTCAGGCAAATGTGTTTGTATTTGTACACTCCTGCTGATAGCATAGCAAACGTCAGGGCCCGTGTCTGACACCCTGCAACAATAACACAAATAGTGGGGCTAGCACTCGAATAGTCATTATTATTGTTGGTGCTGGAAATGAGAGGGAACCTCAGCACATGGCGGTGACAGCCGGCGCGGTGTCACTCAAACGTCACTCCATAATGAAACACGCCGGAGATCAGAAAAGGCGATGATAAAGTGTAAACACAAAGAGATTATGCTGCCGGATGATTTTGATATTTGCCTTATTTTCTTGTCTCTGAATAAATACGATCGTTACCACGTTGTTTTGGAAGCACTCGAGACAAATGTAAATATTGGAATAATTAGGGCTGTTGGTTTTATTTATTTAGTTTGTAAAATGTAATTTTATTGTTTATTAATCTATTATTTTTCACAATATTTTGAGACTAAATTAAAAAGTGGTAATTGTGAATTTTTTTATTCCCAATAAAATGACTGGTTAAGAATTTTCCAATTTCCTCCTAAAAGACAACATAGCAAGTAAATAACATTTGCGACACACAAGGTTAAGCTGTAATCTAAAAGCTTAATTTATTTTTCATGATACGTGTGCGAGTGTTATTTTATTTCGGAGCCATTTAGTGCATCTCTCTGTGGCCTTGAGTGTAATAAATGTGCAATTAACAGACTTAACTAATTCATGAGGAACATTGTGAAACTAACGAAGGGCATAACTACTGTACAGACGCTGCTGTCATTGGTGGATATTGTTATTGTTCTGCTTTTAATTGCTGGAGGAGGAGGAGGAGGAGGAGGAGGCGGCAGCATGTTTTGAATATACGTCCTCGGTTACCATAGCAAAAAAAAAATAGAAACACCGGCTCCCTCCTGACAGTTATATCTAACGTCAGAGGTACGTGGAGGTGTTATATTCTCTTGTTTAACCAGTTACCAAACAAATGACCCCTTTTAACGTACAACACAAAGAGAGCAGATATAAGTAGCAACGCATCAAGTTACAGCGTGAAATCCTTCGGCCATTCATCTTGGTCTGTGGTCAAAGAAAAGCTCCCTGTATTTTTGTGTCTCATTAACACACACAGGCTTTCTTTTTTATATATATAATATCTGCTAAGTTGTCACTGTGGAATCAGCATTAAATCGTGTACTTCTTTCTTTAGGAAACAGCAATAATTAAAGCTATAAATCATTTAAAAAAAATGCTTAAAATTGGTACCTCTCATTCTGTGCTTTAAGTCTATTTAGGTGTTTACCTGAGAAGCTTTATTTTCTGTTGAATCATCAGCACACAAGCCCGCAGAATTTGCAAACGTTGTCCTATTGTTGTGAGCAGATGAAGCAAAATGTACTTTTAGTGAGTATATAAAGTCCATAGGGGAAAGCGGATCCCTCTCCCCAGTCAGTTTGTTTGTTGCTTGTGGAGCCTCGTAGTGGTTTACATTACATATGATTATGTAAATCCGGAGCTGTTCCTGTGCATTATGGGCCAGCGCATTGTCAAGATCTTTTCTAAAGCAGTCAAGTAGCTATTTCTGAATTCTTTTATTATGTGAGAGTGCAACAAAGAAAGTCTTTTGTTCACTGTTTGCCGCACACACACACACTCGCATGCATACACACACACACATAACACGCGCACTCCTCCCGCTGCCGTCCATGACTTACTACTGTCCCCTAGTGGCGCTCGTCTCTCTTAGCTCTCCATTTCAACTTTCCACACTTCCATTCACCTGACTTCCCCCCTGTCTTTGTCCCGCTCCCCCCCCCCCCCCTCTGCGTGCCCTCTCTCTGCCTTATCATGCTCAAACATTTAAAGGCTTGATTTGTTGTATTGTATGACAGAGAGCTCCAATTATGCATTGCTGTGTCCACAGTGGCTTTTTGCCTTCAATGGAGGGCTCAAACAGTGTCAACAAAAACAGGATCCCTGATGTTTTGTGGCTATTGTGAGGCCGGAGCTCGTGTCAATAAGGCATTGTTTAACCAGAGTGCCGCACCGAAACTGCAGCGAGAATGTTATCAGACCTGTGGAAATAGGGTGTGCTCATAATGGTGTTAAAATGTAAGTATGATTGTTTGGACAAGCCCAACACAAATGCACACAGGGAACAGCCTTGGAGCCTTGTCACCTCTCCACACTGTTTTTTCTTTTAGCTGAGATGCACACTTTGAAACAATTTTGCATCTGTGACTCTTTTCATCCCGTTCTATAATTACTTCTCGGTTATTTATTCTTCTTAGAATATTTTTAGTGAGGTCAAAAGACTACTCTCTTATGCTTGCCATCGCCGAGCTGAACCTCTGCTCCCTCGGATAATAGTATGCATTTTTACACTTTTTTTGTTTTCCTTTCCTGATCACTGTTATCCCAGCCCTAATTGGTGTGATAACCTGGAACGGTGATAATAAACAATAGGGTAAAAGGGTCAGTCTCCGCTGGCGGTTGCACGGACACACACAAACAGTCAAGTCACTCATGTCAAATGACCAATTATACAGGTTATGGAGGATGGCACCTCCGTCTCCAGTGCCCCGTCCCTCCTGGGATAGCTCTCCAACGAGAGGGCTATCACTCAAACCCAAACCACATTCATTCATTAGCCCGTTAAGATGGACATCAATTATTCATTAAGAAGGTGGCCAGTGGATTATTTCTGTCAGCACTAGGCTTATTGTATCAAAGGTTGATTATGGCTTGGTTGATTTAGTATGCACTACTGTCTGTGTGATCAATCAAAACAATACATTTTATATTTTACATTAAAACGTGCCGTTAGTCGGTTTAAAACTTTCACATCAGCATGATTACTTATTTTAGTAATACTTGTTTACACTGAAGTGCACGGCAGCATTAACTTACTGATCATTTTCTTATTACTCAGCATGATTCGACTCAAACTTGACATATCCTATGATACGGTGCCTTCTTGATTTATGAGTAAAGCATGCTCACCACCTTCCCTTTATTCTTCCTGTCCCTCGCTGACAATCTCGTGCTCACCTCTTTCTCTTTTTTTTCCATGGCATCATCCCTGAAATTCACACTCGCTCCACTCTGTAAAATCTTTTTATTAGAATGTTAAAAAGTCCTGTGGGGATTTTTTTTTTAGAGAAACTCTCCGAGAGGGGAACTAGTAAAATAGTCGATGCTAAACTGGAGGACTGACAAAGCGTTGGCTGGGACTGCTAGCATGGATTAATACAGTCTATTGTTTCCCATGAGCAGACTTGAAGTGTTAATTACATAGTAGAAGTAGTTGTAGATAGTACTCAACATTTTTAAAATGTTGAAGATAAGTTCCTCTTCTACTTTTTATACTGACATCACTAAAAAGACTGAATGATAAAATAATGTTTGTTTGTCAGTGTGAGAGTCTTAGAAGATTATTATGTTGTCCATAAGTAATACATGAGGGTGGTTGTCTTAATTTGTGTGATTGCCTACTTTATTTTTTATAATAGCCTGATCATAAAGACAGTTTGTCGACGCAACTTTTTCATACAACACTTAGTAACACTTCTAACACTACGGTCACTTTGAATCGGTCACACCGATTGGCTGAAAAGTGAGTTTTTCTTATATTACATCTAGTATTTGGGCACACTGGACTACTGTTTTTGCAGTAGACTCCACTATATTTTAGGAAAAATCAGTAGTCCCATGGGCCCAAATACTAGATATAGTATGATAAGTAAAATGGCTGTATCTCAAAAACTATGAGCACAATCAAGTATTTGGTATCTATGGACTCATAACAAGTTGAATATTAAAGATATGCACTGTAAAAATATATTTAATTTGGAAAACATTTAATAAACACAATAATAGCGTTTTCCTCATTTTTCAAAATCCTTCAAAAAGTTGTCCTGTTAAATACTTGCCCAAAGTTTGTCTGTACCAAATTTCAAGACTTTTGATCAATCTTGAACAACTGTTGTGGCATTTTTCCTTATATTAAATATAGTCTTTGGGCACTAATGGGTTAAAATATAGAGTATTTAATTATTACCTATCACAGAAATGCCTGCACATTAACCTACTTTTTTTTTTCCTTCCTTTGACCCGCGGGATACCTTTTGAATACAAACACTAAGTAAAGTGCCATTTAAGCAAACATGTTGTGAGTGAGGCAATGTTTTAGCAAATACAGATGGAGTGTTTGAGAGATTAGCATCCTGTTACAACACATAGCAGCGCACTTGAGTTGCATGTTTGCAGGGCTTTTGGATGACAAATTTGACCTCCGACTTCGGAAAAGTTGTTCAAAGCGGCAGATAGCATTCAGCGGAGCAGATACGAGATGTAAATATACACCAAGTAAACAATACTTTATCAAAGAACATTTTTTTTTTGTACACTTTTGTTTTGCTTTACTTGACTTTTTCCACTGACTTTGTTGTGTAAACGTGTGTATTTTTTATCTACGTGTCACAGTTTTCTTATAATTTCCAGTGGAAGTCCACATATTGTCCTGCTATTTTTAGATGGAATGTTCTGCAGCCGTTTGGACTGTATAGTATGCACTCACGGCTACATATGTACAGACACACATGCAGTAAAAACTTTATGTGTTCAGAACACTAGATCACTCCTCTTGGTGTATTTTACCCCAACCTTTCCTCCCTTCGCCAAGTGTTAAAACAATATCCAAGTGTCATGTTGTCGCACGATGTCACCACTTCATATGGGTTAGAAAAATTCATTGAAGTGAAAAAAAAAAAGTCCTGGGTGTGTCGCTGTTTTCGGAGTCGTAATGAAGGATAAACATTGTGACGAGGTGACAGAGCGCAGACCTTGGACTCGGCCCTCGGCGTTGAGCCACAGCAGGCTCTTACACGTGATGCAATGACAGCCCTTTGAGATGGCGGGGAAATTAATTCTTGCTCAGTGTAAAGAAACTATTCATAACCGCGTTTGCGTGTGAAAACATTAACAATTTTTCATACGGATCAAAGTGGCCATCTGGTTAAATTCACACAAGGCTATACCTTATTCATGCACCTCCTTTACTACTCTCGGTGGATTTACTTAATTTTCTGTCTTCCTTTTTCCCCTCAGGTTTGTGCAGCACTTGCAGAGTGAGGCTCTCTCAAGAATGTGTCTAATTTAGTGGCTAAGAGGCAGATTTATACCTGTGCTAGTTATGGAGGAGGTTGCTCCCTCGAGAAGCCCAATGACTGTTTACGGGCGGCCCGACAATGCCTTAGCAGATGATGAAGCACCTGCCAGAGTTCCCCCATGTCTGCTCCATCCCTTTCTGTCTGTCTGCTCGCCTCCCTTCCTCTCGCTTTCTTTCTTCTTTCACTCTTCCTTCCTCCTCCTCTCTCTCCTTCCTGTCTCCTGCCCTTTCTTTCTTTTCTCAGCAGAGCCACATCTCCTTCAGTTACCATGGAGTTGTGCATTTTACAACCAGCTCTCCCCAGAGTGAACCCATCTACTTACTCCGTCTACCGCTGAGAATAAGAGAGTTTTGGTCTCCATGTCCCTCCACCACTCTTCCTCTCTCCCTCCCTCTTCACACACATGCTGGATAGACAAACCGTCAGCAACACACACTCGCACACACACACCAGCGAACAGAACTGTGGTCAGGTTTTGTTTATGACAGGGAAAGGCAATATCGAGATTGTTTCAGAGTAGTGTCATCACGTGAAATGTATCGCTGTCAGGAGTGTGTTTTATATGTCTGGGCCCTCGGCTGAAGCCATTTTGGGAAACAGAAAATATCATATCGTATGACCTCCTCTGGTATAAAAGTAAACTATCAGCTGTAAATCCGATACACAACTACAGTAGTGTGTGTGATGAGGAAGGGAAGTGAGTTCTCTATGACATGGGGCTCGCTAGTAAAATAAAGATCATCTGTTTCTCGCAGTGAATCCAAATGAAGGTGTTGGAAATGAATTTCGGAATTTTTTTATTGATATATATGAAACTAGTGGTATAGAAAGATTGGTAATCTAACCAACTTTCTATGAAGCCCAGGTCCATAATATATTATAAACATACTTTGCATAATGCGTTACAATCTGAATATAGCACTGTTTAATTATAGTTAAAAGCACTCGTAAATATTCATAATTCTTTATAACAATAATCATTACACATTATAAAGCATTTTATAATGACTTACTGTATAAGGTCAAGTATCATAATACTTCATAATTGCCGGTCACATTGACATATTAGATTTAATGATTTTTTTTTTTCAGCACTATAACCAGCAGGTCCTGGCTATACCTCAGGAATTTCATAACTTCACTTAAAGCATAAATGATAACTTAGAAAAATCACATTATAATGCAACACTAACGCAACAGTGATTATAATGCATTATAAAAATATTAGAATGTATAACAACTTTGGGAATTATAATTCACTATGATCCCTGCAAAAAAAATGTCTGTGACCAGCAATTATGAAGTATTATGGTACTTGACCTTTATAAGTCATTATAAATTGCTTTATAATGTGTTATTGTTATAAAGCGTTATGAATATTTAAGCTATTCTGCTATAGGCAGATTGTAATGCATTTTAAGTATGTTTATAACACATTTTAGACATGGGCGTCGTAGAAAGTGTTACCAAAAGGTTTTCGCTTTCAAAATTGCTGGCTAAATGTGAAAACTCAGTACTGGTGCTTTGGGGTGTAATGATACATTGATCTGGATCAATATATCGATTCAATGATCAACGATCCAATATCATCGATGCAAAGTGAAAATATCAATACATATCGTCATCTTTAAGATATGCCTTTATTTTGAAATTCACACTTTATATTTATTCATTTTATTAAAAAGAATAGATTGTTTTTTTATTTAAATGTGTGGAACAGCGCAGTTGTAGTCAAATTGTCAAATCATAATTTAGTTGCTTTTTGTGAGTTGATATAACTGTAACTGAGTGTGTGAAATATTTTATTGTCTCATATCGATCGCAGGCCCTTGAATTGAATTGTATCGTGGCAGACTTTGTGATATCAGTAAATATTGCATCGTTGTCCAAAGAACCGATATAATTTTGTATCGTGATGAAACTTGTGATTTACACCCCTACTCGTGCATCTGGGAGGAATGGGAAAACAAAATAGAGACCATGCATTTTATTTTTCTAGCTATGATTTCTGCTCTTTTTCTGTTTTTTTTCATAAAAGATTTTATTTAACCAAGGTTCCTTATAAAAAAAAAGCTCTCCAAAAAAATAACCTTTACCATTTTCTCTGATTTTTGGAAGGTCATTTTAAAACTTCTTACAAAAAAAGACTAGAAATTTCGTAATTTCGCAAAATAAAAAGAGTAAATGTTCTGCTAGCTCCTGTATTTAAACTTTCAAAGGGTATAACTTTTTTCCCCCAATAGAAAGCACTTCTAATTTTGGTTGCCTTAAAATATATAATTCCTACAGTAAAACCCAGTAAAGGTTTTATAAATCTCGAAACACATTATTTATGTCTCTCCTAACGTCTTTTGAGTATTAAATCATCAACCAAGTCTTAGTCACAGTGCTGTAATTCTTCTTTCTCTTTAATATCCAGGCTGCATTATACTCAATGGGCCGTAACTCGTTAATGTATGTGGTATGATTTTGCACCTGTAATTAAGTGTCAGTTTATAAACACACAAACACTAATAATACCCAGAGCTTTTCTGGGCGAGCCCGGTGGTGGCAATAGCCCATCCATCAATGTCCCTAATGAGGCTCCATATAGACAAGTCAGTGGAGGCTTCCTGGGCCGCTCAGTCTTATTTTTCATGCTCACTATGATAACCACCCAAATCCCTGGTAAGATGATATCAGCCAAGATAGGGAAGATGTTAATGTGTGTGCATGTGTGTGCTTGTGTGTGTGTGTGTGTTAGGGGTCCTGTTCAAAGTTCCCATTAACCTCACTGTCATTTTAGTGTTGGTGACGTTAATCAAAACCAACACCATTAAGTGCGAGGTGGTTAATATGGCTTCTGTTTCCAATGTCGCCATTAATAATATGATGCAGAGAGGGCCAAGTTGAGGAGCTAATGAGGTGTCACAGGTCATTTAGACCAATCAGAAGCCACCACAGGACATTAGCTAAACAAAGGCCTTGGCTCTGCTACAGTGTGCTACTGGGACAACGCAGCATGCGAGGGAGAACGTAGCTAGAGCAACAATAACACACTTATTAAGCCGCGGACAAGCTGACACCAGAACAAGGAGGTCCTTCTCTTCTCGTTCTACAGATCTTGTTTATTTATGGTCTCAGCAAACCCAACATTCCCCACTGAAGTTCTTATGCAGCTTATGAGTGATAATCCTCTTCCTGTTTATTTGAATTATGGGTCTCTCCATGTCTCTCTCTCTCTCTTAGGCTGCAGAAACAAACAGCACAGAATGTGGTCGACATGTTTAGCTAAGGGATAGATCTACAGTTTCAGAAGCTGAGGCCCTTTCGCTGCGGGACAAGGTTTGGACTGGGTCTGGGATGCTGCAGGGTGGGAGGAGGTTTCTCAACACAACATTTACAGTAGCACTGGGAGTGCTGATGACTTATTAGAGGGACTTATGATAGCAGAGGTCAGTGCTCCTGATGGGTAACGTGTTCATAAACATGTATGTGAAAAGAAGTTTATAATCTTTTATAAAACTATAGTCAAGTACTCTCATGAACATCATGAAAGGCAAGTTGTTAATAGTTTTCATTTTTGCAAATAATGTATAAAGAGTTCCGCCTCACTATTGTTTTCTTTATTAGTTCATCTATTTATTAGTTTTTCGATTAATTCACCCATAACCCAATCGGTCAGTCTATAAAGTGTCAGAGAAAAGTGGAAAAAATCCCATCGTGATTTTCCAAAGCACAAGGTGACGTTCAAAAACCAAAAGTTATTCAGTTTCTAATCTGGAAATCCTCATATTTCAGAAGCTACAACCAGCAAATGTTTGTTATTTCTGCTTGATAAAAGGTTTAAATGATTATTCGGCTATCAAAATTGGCTGTTCAGTCACCTTATCAAACCTGATCCAGTGCTAAATGTGTTGGGGTCTCTTACTTTTAGGGCTGCAGCCAACGATTATTTTCATTGTCGATTAATCCGTCGATTATTTTTTCGATTAATCCATTACTTATTTGGTCTATAAAACGTCAGAAAATGGTGAAAAATGTGTGTTTCCCAAAGCCCAAGATGACGTCCTCAAATGTCTTGTTTTGTCCACAATTCAAAGATATTCAGTTTACTGTCATAGAGGAGTGAAGAAACCAGAAGATATTCACATTTAAGGAACTGGAATCAGAAAATGTCGACTTTTTTTCGTTAAAGAATTACTCAAACCGATTAAGCGATTATCAAAACAGTCGGCGATTAATGTAATAGTTGACAACTAATCGATTAATGGTTGCAGCTCTTACTTTATACCATTAAAAAATGCCTGGGAAGGAGCTGAATTTTTACAAGGCAAGTAATAAGAAAAGCTTACAATGGTTGAGGTATGAAGTTATACAATATTTGATAATAATGCCATGAAGAATAACCTCTGGTATTGAACGTGATTGCGTAGTTCTCTCCCAGCACTGCAAATATTTTAGATCTCTTCTGAGACTTACTAATATTTCGAAAGGTTCATATCCGCCTCATAATTAGTGTGCATTAATGTAACAATAAGGTCTTGAAATACTTTCAGACTCCTTGATATTTTTCCTGCGTGTCAGTATGAAAGCAGCAGCAGTCAGCGTGTCAGCGGGTAATGACAGAGGAAGTGACGTCTGACAACTTTGGCCCGCTGCTGCGGTTGGTTCTTTAGGAGCAAAAGGAGGTGGCCACGTCTCAGCGCTAATGGAGGAGGAGAAAATGGCCATGTCACTCCTGTCAACGTATTATGTTTTAAACCTAGACAGTTGTTGTCGCTCTTGCAGGCCCATAATTTTATGCCATTAAAAGTGCCAAGGGGGAACGAGTGAGGGAGGAAGGAAGGGAGGGAGGTTGGCTGTGAAGTGAAAGCAGTTGTGGGGTTTCTCTACCTCTTGTTCCCTTCATGCCTGATTCCCTGCCACTTTTGCGCTGGAAACTTTTGGCATTTCTTGAAAGCATAAAGACTAGTTGGGGCTTTAAAGTGATCATAAAGTCAATCATGTTGGCTTGAATTACCCAGCAATCTCTGTCAGTTAGTCCCCCTCTCAGCCGCTACGCCATGAGATGTGTGTGGGAGTGGGGTGTAGACGTGTGTGTGTGCATACATGTGTGTACATTATTGTGCATACTGTAAATGTGTGGGAGAAGTCAGAGACTCAGTGATGAAAAGAGTGAAAGAATGAAAAGTGCTGGCGGAAGTCCAGTAAAATTGTTGGCAAAAAGACAAAAGTAAGTAAAGAGAATAGTTTATTTTATTTTTAAACTTTATGTTTAGAATACTTTTAATATTTAAAACAAACCGCGGGGCCAAATCATAATGCCCTGCAGGTCCGAGCAACTCTGACACTTCTTTATGAATTGCCACTAATCGAAAACTGTTGGTGGGAATTACTGTCACTTGTTCTGATTTGTATGCATGACAGCCTTTCTCATCTCAAAGAATACTAGACCCCACAAGGTCTTTACATTATGGGCAAACATTTGCAATTATGATGAACTCCGCCAGCTTATCTCAAAAGGAACAGGTTCTTACTGATGGACAAGTAGACGTTTTAATGAAATAAACTGCTCTAAGCTGATGAAATAAAGATTGCTCCACCTCGGGGCACACTCAAATTAAATTATCAAGATGACTGCATGCATGCCGCTCACATTAACTCAGGTATGGTAACAGCCTAATCACACTGCACTTGTTCTATATAGTAGTATTTGTGAAGCAACTGCTTTACACAGTGGATGATGCTCGCTAACGGCCTGTTTTTCATCCTATTTCTCAGCTCTCTCATGTGGCAATATATCCTCACATACAGCGGTTCGTATGGTGTCTTACAAAAAAAGTTATTCCTACTTTTTCGTTCGTTTTCCTACGAATGTCCAGCAACACGTGTCAATTTCCACTCGTTACATGCATACAGTCTTTTCAAAATAAACTTCTGTCTTCACAGGAAACAACCTCCTTAGATTTAGGCAATAAAACTACTTAGTAAGGTTTAGGAAAAGATCGACTTGGTTAAGTTTAGGCAACAAAACTGCTTTGTCAGGTTTAGGAAAATATTGTGGTTTGGGTTAAAATAACGTAACTTGCGTACTTAAGTTACGCAAGTTACGTGACAAATAAATCAACGTTGAATTCTGGTTTCACACAGGACACGAACAGCAGTTTCCTGAGAGAAAGTTTGATATTTTTAGACCCAACCATCCACCCCGGCCTCCTCCCTACGCAGCGTTCGCCACTCTTTATACTTCCTGGTTCACGATTACGTGAACTACCCACAAATGTAGCTATAGCTATGAATAGTGTATGAGACCAGCCTGCATGTGGTGGCTAAAGGCCTCACAGATTCTCTTTTATTCCATTCAGAGGGATGAGCTAATGTTCAAACCATGTGTTGTCCCAGGAGGCTGAGCGAGTGGACACCGTGATGCATGCAGTTTTATGCGTGCAGATAAACTCGGGCCCAATGGCTTGTCAGAAGCCTGTGGAAGGAGCCCAGAGTCCTCTGCCTTAAAACAATGTTGGTGTTGGGGCGAGAGGGACTGTGACTGGCAATGGGAAACACCTGTGCTGGGGTGAGCAGCCGGGCAGTGTGCTGGGAGGGGGGGCGGGGGGGTTTACCACTGTTCGAAGAGGAAGGGAAGGCAAGAGGGAGGTATAAAGCCAGTTGGAGAGGCCACTACATCCTCACCATTTGCTGCTGAGAAGCGGAGGTCTGAGGAAATTAGTTACAGTAATGTCTTGATTGTTGCGCCTTTACATTTTATCACACACGTGCCTGAGGCTCAACCTGAAAGTCTGTATGTGTTCAGGCATATAATACACACGAGCTGAGACAGAATTTTGGTGAAATATGAGTTTGATATTCAGCTACGTCTCCCACCGGTATTTTTGCGCTGATACTATCTATCCTCCAAAATATTCTGAGGTCAGAAATTTAAACAAAAGCATTCTTCTGCCATAGCATAATATCTGAGTAAAGATCTGGCTCCACTATGACATTTGTAGGATCTATTTTTGGATTTAGTCTCTCTCTGTATGTAGCAGTGGATTACGTAGAAAAACTATAATGCTTCTGGCATCCATAAGCCTGTGGCAGCATTTCAGACAGTCTCTGTATGAAGGAATAATGGTAGTTTTTATCTCCAGTTGATGTGTTCTGACTTTTTGTTGGCTTGCAAGGCTTTAAGATATTTTGAGTAGGAACATTTGAACCTTTTAGCCTTGGTAGTAGCTCATACAACTTTTAAAATCTTTCATTAAAGGTGCAGTATGTAGGATTTGGCGGCATCTAGTGGTGTGGTTGCAGATTGCAACCAACTGAGTACTCCTCCGCTTACTCCTCCCTTTCCAAGACTGCGGTAACGTGAGCCACCGAGTGCAAAACCATGGTAACGCCGTTTGCCTCGCTCAGAGGTCATCCTTACCGTAATAACACTACTTTAGGAACAACGGAAGTCAGACGGCGGCTGGCGGTACCACAGTTTTGCACTCTGCAGTTCACATTACCGCAGTTTCACAAACATATCGGAGAACTACGGTGGCCTTCAAGTAATGTAAAACAGTGTTTGGTTTGTCTATTCTGGACTGCTGTAGAAACATGGCGGAGCAACATGGCAGACACCCTATGTAGATACGAAGGACTCATTCTAAGCAAACGAAAATAACGATTCTTAGTTTCAGGTGATTATACACTAATGAAAACATGAACAATTATGAATATTATATTCCATTGCTAATGGATCCCCTGAAATGTTACACACTGTTCCTTTAAAGAGGAATTATTTGTGTCAAAATGTGTTGAAAAAGATTTTTTAGATAGACATATATCAATAAAATCATCATTAATTCTGTACGGTAACAAAAAAAGTTTTAAACTTTATGAAGGCAATCCATGCAGACACGTCAGTTTTACTGTTTTTTTAAATAATACTGAAAACGTGTGCATGCAGTATAAACATGCAAATCCCAAATGAAGTAAA
Source organism: Sebastolobus alascanus (assembly GCA_916701645.2). NCBI lineage: Eukaryota > Metazoa > Chordata > Actinopteri > Perciformes > Sebastidae > Sebastolobus > Sebastolobus alascanus. The sequence continues at coordinate 1,550,249 of CAKAOJ020000134.1, read as the reverse complement.
GAACACACAGTGCAGCACACGTTTTTTTTCCAGCCAAACATCTTTACCCTGCCGTACATCCATCAGCCTCTCCTCAGCGGCCCAGCGCTCCACCCTCAAGTCAGGCTGATCATTCCATCTCCTGCCTCTCTATCCTGAGGTGCCTGCTGTCAATTTATCAGACTCTTCCTTTTAATTTCATACTTTCCACAGTGTAAGCATCCATCTCCGCTGTCTGCAGCACCGTTAGAGGGTTCAGAGCGTAGCGGTGTGAAACAGGCTGACGTGTAGCCCACAACTGACAGGCGATGGAGTAATGATCTCTTTCTAAAAAGAAGCAGTATAGTGTACACACAGTTTGCTTGTGTATATTTGATATATTCCAGCCTATATCGAGTGGTTTCTAATAATTGTGGTTATTAAATGTTGATATTTTTCTTTACGCTTTTGAATTTAAGTTTAATTTCTAAAATGGATAATATGCCCCAGGAAATAGGAGTAATACGCTGATGATGTGCCCTGATGTGACACAATATACTTTAATTTAGATTGATACCATGTTACTTACAAACCAGTAAGTATAAAAACCTGAAACCATGTGTATGCAAGAGTAATATACAGTAATTTAATGGATATTACAGTTCTGAACTGACATTTACAGTATCAGTGGTTGAATCTGGCAGTCATACAGTATTATAATCTTAAGTATTCATATTGACGAATGAGAAATCTGACGTATTTTAGCAATCACGAATACAATCAGATTATTATATTCATGTTAAACTCCATTGGCTTCATTGCTCGTCCTTTGACACATCTGGAATTTGAGAATAAAGTCAATTTGTACGAGATTTGACACATAAAATATCATTAAGTTAAATCTTAATTTAGGACTCCCAAACCTCCTCTTTCCTGATCTTCCTCTCTCTCTCTCTCTCTCTCTCTCTCTCTCTCTCTCTCTCTCTCTCTCTCTCTCTCTCTCTCTCTCTCTCTCTCTCTCTCTCTCTCTCTCTCTCTCTCTCTACGTCTACGTCTACGTCTAACAAAATTAATTACTGTATGTTTTATTTTATGAAGGTGTCAGGATGAAATGATGAATGGCTTGTAATATCAAAAGATTAAAGACACAATGCAATGAAGGACGCGTCTGCTTACACTGTGGCGGCGCTTACATGCAGACACATGTACACACACACAGCATGCACACACAGTCTCTAGGGCCATTGATATCTGGTTTCATATTTGATATTAACTTACTGGGGGGAGCGAGTATGGCCACAATGTCATTACCAGTGGTAGAGGGGTATAATAGAAGTGAACTTTTCAAAAAGGTCCTTATAATTGCAGTCTGCGCCTTTCTTGATAAAATCCCATATTGATATGTACACTGGTCCTCTCATTACGGCCACAGATGAAAAAGAGCATTTCAGCGTTCTTTAATGAGCGCCGTACCAGTGAAGGTCATCTTAATGGGGTTCAACTCGCTAGTGGGAGCCAGAGGTAATATTCTAATGAGAAAGAGCCACTACACCACTCTAGTAATTCTGTAATTGCACCCACGGATGCCATTTTATTGTTGCCTGTGCAGTGGTATTGAAGCCCTTTGTTGTCATTTGCAACATTGCTTGTCCTCTCTGGTCTGGCTTGGTGGTCCAGCTGAAGCTCAATATGCACACACGCTCTCATTACCATATTTCAGATCCACTTCACACACCACCCAGTGTTTATTGGAAGCTACAGTTTATTCATTGCTTACTTATGGGTGGAGGGACATCAGAACCACCTAGCAAAAAGAATGAATATTAACTCCAGTACGCAGCAGTGTGGCAGAGGAGGAATGCTTGTGTGCATGTGTTGGCTGTGTTTGTCTGTGCATGCGTTGATTTTGAATTTGTCTGAGTGCATGCGTTTGTCCAAAAAGAGAAAAAAAAAAAAAATCTTTATGCCCGAGGCTGTTTCCCCTCTGACTCTCAGTTTATTCCTTAGAATAACAAACTTTTGCATATTGCAGTTATTACGTGTATTTTCTATACGGATTCTCCTCAATATTGTCATTGCTACATTTGTTGCCTTGCACGGACTGTAAATGGTAGGGCTTCCCCCTCTTAGTACATCGGTAGACTAATAGGTCGTTTTGGTCTTAGTCACTTAAGATTTCTTTATTCGAGTATCTAAGTAGGTCTGTACATCTGTATGTCCATACGTCCGTCTGTATTTCCGTCCATTCTCGTGAACACGATATCTCAGGAATACCTTGAGGGAATTTCTTCAAATTTGGCACAAACATCCACTTGGATTCAGGGATGAACTGATTAGATTTTGGTGGTCAAAGGTCAAGGTCACTGCGACCTTACGTCCATCCCATTCTCATGAATATACAATATGAGCGAATTTCTTCAAGTTGGCTCCACTTGGAGTCAAGGATGAACGGATTTTGGTGGTCAAAGGTCACTGTGACCTCACAAAACACGTTTTTGGCCATAACTCAAGAATCCATATGTTAATTATCACAATTTCACACAAAACAAGAACATAAAATGATGAAGTGATGACATTTTGGACACACATGGATGTAAACTGCAACTTGAACGGTTGGCGGAGGCGTACAACCGCAAAGCGGTTTTAATTTTAATTCTATTTTATGCTTTTTTTGATGCTGAATGACTTATTTCTAAGAAACTTATGAGCACATCTCTGGTAAACACCAGATTTAAAATGGTACTTTTGTGTGATTCTTTGTGGAGAATTTACAGATCTGCTGATTAAATCAACTAATCGATTCGTCGACAAAATCGTATGAGTTTTAGTCGCCTAAGAATTTCTTTGGTCCAGGACAGCCCTAGTAAATTGAGACTCATATTTATGATATTAAAAGAGTACTTTGTTGGACTCACTATGGACTATTTTTTTTTTTTAAAAAGTCAAAATTGATGAAGCAGAAACGGGTATATCAGTTTTTTTTATTCCATGCATTCTTCTCCCTTGTCAGTTTGTAAAATCAGTGGAGTTCCCCTTTAAGCAAATAACACAGCTTCTATGAAGAGTGCAGAGAAGAAATAATGGGAATATGTCCCACTGAACCATGCTGACAAGACGAATGGAGGGACAGACGGCACGTGGCGACCATCTGCGGTTACTAGGTGGCCTTTCCTCCGTGACAACCCTCACATTAGCTCTACACTGAGATGAGAAACAGAGCAGTGTGTAATGTACCTCTGGCACCACCCATGTTTAGACTTACAGTAGCTTTTGGTCCAGTAGTCAAGTTGCAGTGTTAATGGCATGAGACGGTCATAATTTCTGCAAAACACTGAGCGAGTTAACCTCAGTTGCACAGTACATAGGTTCTGTAATAGATAGATTTTTCAGATTATACACGTTGATAGAACCATGAGTTCGAGAGTCATTTCTCTGATAGAAAAATTGGGTGAAAAAGGAGGGAAAATAGTTAAACATAAACTAAAACAGGCTTCTCCCTCCCTCCTCCTCTCTGCACTATTATTCCCTCTTTGTACTGTAGGTCATGTCAGTTCAAACAGGATCCTCAAATATTTCCACCATGACTTGTATGCACATGGGAGATGCACAACAGAACCAGAGGTTAAAGATCGTACAGCTTTTTCCCTTTTAGGACGCAAAAATAAATTTCAAAGTCACGAATCATCAACATTCGACTTCCCATCCAAAAGTGTTTCAGTTCGAGACGATGATGAAAAAGATGTAACCTAAACTTATAGAGAGTGAAAGCTTAGGGGCATGTACTCTGTGGGGAATTAAAATTAGCAATTTGTCAGATTTCATTCAAAGCACTGAAGTGTAGATGGATTTCAGTGTGTCTCCGCTGCCTTTGACTCACTGAAATAGGAGAGTGTAGAAGCTGCTCCATGTGATTCAGGAGGCTGTGTAAAAGTATGAGGGTTTTTTTTTTTAAAGGTGATATAAAAAAGGCAAGGCAGTGAATATCATCTTGTAGATAAGACAGCCACCCAGCTTTCCACAGGCTACATCCGTTTTATCGCATCTGGCAGCGAATTAAGGCACGTGTGTGTGTGTGGGGGGGAAGAGGCCGATTGAAAATGAAACCCGGGGCTAAGACCGCATTCAGCCTGACTGCTTTCTTCCCTCAACACTGACATTAAGCTTTGATTCTCACATGAGATCCTCTGATGATGATGATGAACCATAAAAAATGATATAGCTCAATAAAAGCACAAAAAGGCGCGAGTTCATAAAGAGGACCTGAGGGCCATGTTAGGTTTGGTCCGTGCCAATGCATTTCTTCTCCCTCTGCTGGCTTTTAGAGATGATTACCTTGGATATTTATGGATGAAACATTTTTTGATTCGGGGGAGTTGGATGTTTGTGTCTGCTGGGTCTTGTGAGGCTGCGCATATCCAATACCGTTTTTTTTTTTTTTTTTCTTTTGCCATTACTAAAGATCTATGACCTGTTATCTGTTAAAATGTGGATAATGTAGTATTGTTGTCATCATAAATAGCACTGGAAAAATAACTACTGTAATATATGAGTGGTGGCAGAATTGGAAAACCGACTGATATTGACACGCAGATTGAACGAACAAATGAGAAGGTTGTTGGCGTTCTCTTGGTCACCTTGAAAGTTCACATTGAATTCACTCAAAGTCCAAAACATACAAACAGGTCACATGCAGTCATATATCATAATGAGACCGTGCCAATACATTGAGTTTTGTGTCAATACAGTGTGGAAAATCAACTGCCACCTCTCCTCTCCTCTCCTCTCCTCTCCTCTCCTCTCCTCTCCTCTCCTCTCCTCTCCTCTCCTCTCCTCTCCTCTCCCTTTCTTCATCCTCTCCTCTCCTCATCCTCTGCTCTCTTCATCCTCTCCTCTCCTCATCCTTTCTTCTCTTCATCCTTTCTTCTCTTCATCCTCTCCTCTCCTCCTCCTTTTCCTCTCTTCATCCTCTACTCTCCTCGTCCTTTCCTCTCTTCATCCTTTCTTCTCCTCATCCTCTCCTCTCCTCTCCTCTCCTCATCCTTTCTTCTCTTCATCCTCTCCTCTCCTCTCCTCATCCTCTTCTTCTCCTCGCCTCATCCGCTGCTCTCCTCTCCTCTTCCTCTCCTCCATTAATTCTTTCATCCTCTCCTCTCCTCTCCTCTCCTCTCCTCTCCTCTCCTCTCCTCTCCTCTCCTCTCCTCTCCTCTCCTCTCCTCTCATTGATTCTTTCATCCTCTCCTCTCTATTGAAGGAGTGCAGGCTGGTGAAGGCAGGCTCTAGTGAGCAGCGGCTCCCTCCTCTTCAGGCAGCGTGTGATGTGACTTGAGCCGTGTGATCTCCATGAGAGAAAAACCCTGATGCATACAGGAAATAATCAGGGCAACACAGGCAGGGTTCAGAGGAATGCAAATATTTTCAGAGTGCTTAAAAAACAATACCACACACACACCGCCAAATACTAACCCCCCCACTCACCCTCACACACACACACACACAGACACACACAACATCATACACACATTTTAACCACAATACATACCCACACATACATCACACAACAGAGAAGGAACAAAAAAAACAACAACCAGCCCCCTGACAAAACTCTCCCCAAGTGCATTTGCATAAAACATTAAGCTTAACAAAATGATTACACCTGACAAGTTGAGTTGGAGGAAGAACATCGCCGGTGGCAGCCAGTTACTTGCAGATCCTGCAATCATTCTCTCGTCAAGCAACTGTTTCATGGCCGCCTTTGTAGGCACTGTCACGCCGCCGCATCGTGATTAATCCTTCCCTTTTGTTTTCCCTTTCTCCCTTCCACCCCTCTCAGTCCCTCCCACAAATCCAATAAGTTGCCCTTAAATCAGGTTACCCTGCACCTTGCAGATAGGAGCATTGTGACGGATGTGCCAAAATGCATGCCAGGCAGCACGTTTTTGTGCGGAAGCACTGTGAAATTGCACCGCTGTGATTCTGCATTATGGTGCTAAGTGTTTGTCTTGTAATGCAATTAAATGTGCATGTAAGCCGCCCCCACACTCCCCAAACTATTGTGTGCTGCATTTAATAATTTTATATACGCTCTTTTGTGACATTGCCATTTAACCCGAGGTGAAATAGAATAATTTAGAGGAGTATTAAAAGAATAACTTTACAGTGTTTGCCATAGAGAACACAAGCTGGATCGTTTTTTGAAAAAAAAAAAAAAGAAAAAAAGATGACAATCAAAACATTAATATCCTTCTCACTCATATAAGCCTGCTGAAAATTCCTAGCTCTGAATACTTTGCTGAAGGATAGCTCGCAGATAAAGAAAGAGAGAGATTATTGCCTCCTTTCATTTCTGCCCCCCTGGCAGCGGTAGGTATGGTAATATGGTTTTTGAATATTTGCGAGCATAAACTTAAGAAATGAGTGCTGATAAGGAGTGACAGCAACAGAGGCAGCAGAGATCTTCAGCATGACAGGCGATGTCAAAAACCCCGGTGACGCTGTCACTGTGACAAACTTTTCAAAAGAACAATGCACACACACACCGTCATTGAAGTGAGCTGCTGCGAGCCTCTGACAGTGTTGTCCCAGCAGTTAAAAAATGGAAACATCACCTAATTATGCACGCCGTATTCTTTTTTTTTTTCTCTGAATACCTAAGCCTACAAACTTTCAACGTATGTCAATATACTTTGCAGAGCGCCCGGGTGCAGAGGCACATTGGGAGAATGAAAGATTTATAGCCCAGATTCATGCTGCGTGATAACAGATTAAATTCAGAAAAATAATTCAAATCAAATATTGAAACTGTTAATTCAAAAATATTTTTTTTCAGGAATGGACACAAAAAAAAAAAGTTTAACCCCAGTCTGTACTGTTTGCGGCTTGAACCTGACATTAACCTCCACAAGAGCAGGTGTGAGTCGGACTTCTACTCTTCTTTTAATCTTAGCTGCACTTTTATAAGGAACTCTGCCGACCCTGTCACGTCGGCGAGAAGCCGTGAGGATCATTACTTTCAAAAAGAAGCAGCTGGCCCATTGTTTAGGCTCTGCCAGCTGTGTCTATTTTCATAACCCATTTTCCTTTTGTTCGGCTACACCTCCCTATAAAAGTACAGAGACAGGAAGACGGAGCATTACACCATTTTCATGAACTCTTCCCCTTATGATAGCCTAATACTCAACATGTCACCATTGTGTGTGTGAGTGTGTCTGCATGCATGTATGATTCCGTGTCAGTGTGCATGTGAGAGTGACTGTGAGGAGGAAGGCGAGGTCTGTAATCACCTAATCCAAACATACACTCGGGGAATCTCATTACTGGACCTAACGGTTCCATTTGAACCTTATCTGGTTTCAATCAGCCGCCTCTCGTTTGGAGCAAGGTGCAGAAACTTGATTCCTTTTGTCTAGAAGTCTCCGCTATCAGGGGTCTCCTGTTTGTGTTGTCTATCACCATCTTTTTAAACGGTATTTTAAATATTCTCCATCATCGGCGAAGAGAGCGACTTCAGTGGCAGTAAAAGGAAAAAAAAGCTGCTTCTCGTCATCTAGCTCGCGAGTAGTGGTGTGTGACATCAGGGGGTTTGTATGTGCAGAATGGACGGCTGCCATGGGGAACTCCCGCTAACCCCACACCCTTCCACGCTAACCCCAGTTCTTCCCCCGCCACCCGCTCCCACAGCCCCCTTCGCCCCCCCATCCACATGCAAACGGACATTAAAACGAAACCTGACCCTGGCCCTGGAATCTGTAAGGTACTGTTTTTTTTTCCTCCTCTTTTTTCTTTTTTCTCAAACAGGGAATCCTGCAGCTTGTGTGTGTGTGTGTGTGTGCAGCGTTAGGGCAGTCAAGAGGGGGGGTCAGAGAAAGGTGAGCAACGAGCGACGTCAGCCACTGCGAGTGCACCGTCTCAGGAATCCCCAGATTAAAAAACTCCAGAAGGTTGAGAGTCGGAGATAATCACAGGATCTGGAATTCACAATAACAAACTGGCCATATATCTACCTGTCTCCGGCCTTCCTCCCCGAGACGGCCACAGGGTCAACCAAATGGCTGCATTCCATCAACAGCTCTTTTTTTCTTCTCCTCCTCCTGCTGGGCTCCCAATGAAGTGTCTGGAAGGATCAAATATGGCCTCTGAAGCTAAACTTTTAACTCTTCTTTCTCCACCTACCTCCCCAGCATTTTTTATCATCTGACATGTGTATTTATTCTTGTGCCTTTCGAAACACTGGGAGTCAAAGTTGACGTGACAGTGTCACTTTATCATACTGTGGCTTTGAGTTTTGACAAGGAACTGCGACTGAAGGGCTGGATCTCATGATTAATGTGGGAGTTTGAGGTGAGATGCTACGAAGGCCCCCACCACCACTACAACTGTGACTCCGGCGAAGGGCTCGGGGCTGAGGTTAGAGGTCTGGAGCTTTGTGGCTGGGGTTAGAGAGCTTCCTCTGAGACTTAGGTCGGAGCCACGGGCTCTGCGGCTGTAGCGATTTCTGGGTTGAATTAACAGTTGAACAGGGGAGTTGTGAGTGGTGTCTGGAGGGGGCTGTTGGGGTCTGGCGGAGGGTCTAGTAGGGCAGGTATGATTTACATAGCTGTGAGAGAGTCCAGGATCTAAGTCTGCCCAGACCCTTCCCCGGGGAGCCTTGTCGAAGGAGGTGCTGCATTGTGATACTTGTGTGATTTATGTTCCCCGCGTACTCTTCCTCCCATCGCATGACAACTTCATTATTTATTTCTGTTTGTTGTGATTATTTGCTTTAGCGCAGCGATACTGTATATTGCGTACATTCTGTATCAACCTTGGGTTGCAGCCTGGAGATTTGACTGCGTGCCTGTCTTTTCCTCAGATGTGTTCTCTGCAGAGGTTAGTCTTTGTTGTTACCCGTGTACCCGTCTAGACACTGAGGATAATTTGTCCCTTTGCTTCCTCCTCTGGTTGCTCCATTCTCAGCGAGGGAAATTACCTTACAAAGAGGGCAAGGGTTGCCGATTGAAAGTAAGTTATTTCGTCAGTGTAAAGTGTAGTAAATAGCCCGAGGTTAGGAGGAAATAATGATATACAGTCCTGTCCAGAGGGAGGCTACAGCACGAGACACAATCAGACCCTTGCAGAAAACTTTCTGAAATGCTTTCAGAGGATGTATTTCATCATGTTAGATTACTACTGTGGATAGCACCACTGCTGGATGGTTATATCATATTCATATCCTGGTGCAGAGTCTCGGGCATTGTGCACAAACACTCCTCGAGCGTAGTGCATGGGGTTTAGGACTGCAGGGTATATCTAAATTCAGCTATTGATTAACGTTGCAGCATGAAAAAAAACAAAAAAAAACGAAAGCCCCTGTAAAGACATCTCCGTCTGCAGTTACACAGCAGACTGTTTAGTTCCCCCCCTCGCTGCCGCATTCAAATTATTTGCTTTCGCAGTCGAAAATCGAAGGGTTGTAAAAATTGACTTCCTGTACGGCCGGAGAGAAATAAATTTCAGCAGTATTGACAGCAGCAAAACAGAAAAGCTATTGCCCAGCATTTAATTATTGAAGACATTGATCAACAAAGTGATTTATTTGCTGTGGTTCGGTTAAAAGGCCTAATTGAGTCGCGCCGTTCTATAAAAGGCTTTTATTTGTTCATTTGGTTTGGATCAGATTGCATGGGGAACCTGCAGTCTGAAAGTAGGAACACTGTTTAGTTTGAACGAATGCATTTAATGAAGACCTTTGAAAGCAGAATTTAATTTCGGTGCGTTAACAAAAGAAGTAAAAATGACAGGCCAGTTATTGATTTTAGAGGCAGACATAGGAAGAGAGACAAAGTGGGAGCAGAAATATAATAGAAACAATTGTGCAGATGATATTTACAATGCAAGCACATCGCTGTGCCAAAGACAAACATATGTTTAAGCAACCTGGTCTCACGGGAGGGCGTATAAGTAGTACGACATTACACAAACATTCCGCGTGTCATGAAGACGCATTTTAGCTCTTTTGTCATTTGTACGCCACGCAACAAAACTACGGTAACATCCGCAGTTAGGTTGAGGCAACAAAACCACTCACTGAGGTTTAGGCAGTGGTGGAAGAAGGATATTTTACTTAAGTAAAAGTACTAAAACCCCTGTGCAAAATACTCTGTTACAAGTAAAAGTCCTGCATTCAAAATCTTACATAAGTACAAAAGTATTAGCATCAAAATATAGTTAAATACAAAAAGTAAAGTACTCATAATGCAGAATGCACAATTTCAGAATACTATACATTATATTATTTTATTATAATTATTGATGCATTAATGTGTTCATCACTTTAATGTTGCAGCTGGTAAAGGTGGAGCTCATTTTAATTACTTTATGTACTGCAGGGTAGTTTAATCTATAATAATACATCATCATTTATTAGTTTACTAACGTTGTCAGATAAATGTTGTGGAGTACAAAGTACAATATTTCCCTCTGAGATGTAGTGGAGTAGAAGTATAAATTAGCATAAAATGGAAATACTCAAGTAAAGTACAAGTACCTCAAAATTGCACTTATGTACAGTACTTGAGTGAATGTACTTAGTTACATTTCCACAGTTCAACCACTGGGTTTAGACAACAAAACCACTTAGTTAGGTTTAGGAAAAATGTCATGGTTTGCCTTAAAATAAGTATGTAAAATACGTACGGAAATAACATAACATAAGTACGGAAAACACGTCACAAACTTTGCTAAAAAAACACTTGACAAACGTCACTAACGTCACTTACGAAACACCAGTCTTGAAAGCAAGAAAGGCATTCTTATTACACGCAAATGCCTTGCACATTATCGTGCCATCCCTACGCCTTTTCGTGCGAACGGGCTGAATCTAGGTAGGTCCTTCTTCAATAGTGCAGAATGCATCTACCAAGAATCTATGCACAATCAGCGTGCCCCAGAAAATCACTCTCATCTGTAACCAGTGACGACAGACCACAGAATGTGGGAGTTCATTTGTACAGTAGAAGGGCACCTACAGGTCTCCAGCTATTAACCTGCATCTCCCCCTTTGATCATTGGAGACCATGCAGATTTTGTTGATGCATTTCTCTTATTGAGTATATGGTCAATCAAATGTGATGCACCAAACACTGTAATTAATACTCACAGAGGGATTCTGGGATTTTACCAACAGCATCCTTGTGCTGCACTTTCAGTATCCTTTTTTTATCCAACATATGCCAACTTGTTATCGAGTTGCACACTATGCAGAGAAAATCATTAGGAGTGTTCAAAGTGCCAAAAAAAACCAGATTTGTCCCTTTTCCCATTTGTAGCAAGAGTATTTTTTTCTGCAGATGTTAGGGGGGATATAAAGAGTGCACCCTCTTTCTCCCGCCTCTCCGTCCATCCTCAACCTCTGGCTCACACCAGCAACATGCAGAGGGAGGAGAAAGGAGGAGCAAGCAGCAGGATGTTTTCATCAGAATATGTCTCTTAACTCCACGGCCAGCAAGCGGTCTAATGATCTCACTTTAGGACGGAGATGGGAATGTCGGGATTAATGGCATTCCAAGAGGAGGGCTGGAGCTCCAGGTTGTGTCCCCGGCACAGTTTGAGACTAGGGGGGGGGAGAGTCAGACTGCAGGACTGGAAGAAATTATGAGATAAAGAGAATTGAGAAAGGTGAAGGAGGGGTGGTGTCAGAGAAAGACACCATGGGAGAAAAAAAAAAGTGGTTTGTTCATTTTCTGGATAGATAGATCAGATGGAATGAAACCATGCGTCAGTATGAAGGCAGCTGTGCTTTTGGCTTTTGACTTTCTTGGCGCACACATGAGCGCACACATGCTCCTCATCCCCTCATACACAGTGTACTACACCCACACACACGCACACATGGAGGTAAAGGGATCTTCACGGACAGGTGAGGGTTAGCTTTAGTATTCGTTGTGTGCTGCAGGCCTGGATGAGCTCAGCCACTGATTCCTCCTTCATTCTTCCTCTCCGGGGCTTTAGCCAAGGGAGCAGTGTTTAGCAGGCCCTCAAGGCATGGAGCCATCTAAGCAGCACTAAGTCCTGGAACTGCTTCACATTACCTGCTGCTGTTCTTTGCCAGATAGCACCGTGTGTCTGCGCTTGTGTGGGATTGTGCGTTCGTGTGTGCACGCTTTATGTTTACTGCAGGTTTGCTACTATTGATGTCATTATCGGATTACTTAAAACTGCACATGAACGCTGCACATCATGCACTTTATGGGTTTCCATTACTTTTAGTAGATCTTTATCTTGCAGTGCAGCTCATATATTAGCATTAAGCACAGGTTAAATCAAATACACTTGAATGCATGAATTAAGTGAGTAAAACATATTTTCTCACTTAACCTCTTGTGGTATTAAGCCATGCAGATATTTATCGAAAGATACTTGTATGGAGTCACAGGAGTGCCACAATAAAGAATAAATCCCTAAAAGAATAAGAAAATAAATGGTGAAATATAGAGAGGAATACATAAAAGAATATATAAATAAATAAATGTGGAAATATAAAGAGGAATAAATAAAACAGTATGAAAGTAAATAAATAAATAAATGTGGAAATATAATGAGGAATAAATAAAATTATATTTAAGTAAATTAAATAATGTGGAAACAAAGAGAAATAAATAAAAGAAAAAATAAGTAAATAAGAAAATGTGGAAATATAAAGAAGAATAAATAAAAGAATATATAAGTAGATAAATAAATGTGGAAATATAATGAGGAAGAAATAAAAGTATATATAAGTAATTAAAAAATGTGGAAAAAGAGTGAAATAAATAAAAGAATAATTAAGTAAATAAGAAAATATGTAAATATAAAGAGAAAAACAAAGAATAAATATGTGTGGAAATAAAAAGACAAATAAAATGTAAAAGAATAATTATAAGCATTGTCATTTATTTTCACATTTATTTGTTAATTTATTTATGTATATATTTTTAAAATATATATTTACTATTTTTTTGCATATAAATTACTCTTTTTCTGTATATTCTATTAATTTATTTATTTTTAGAAAATGTCATTTATTTATTTTTATCCCTTTATTTTCCCTTTCCTTATATTTCCTTATTCAATGTTGATTTATTGTAGCACTCCTGTGACTCCATAACTTTGCTGTTGAATATTTAAAGAATATTTTTAAATAATGTGAACAAAACAAACTGAATTTCATTAATCCCTGTTGAAATGGGCTGGATGCAGATATCATTTCCAGAGACGGATGTTGCAAAACCTCTGCGAATGAAAAAAAAAAATCATCTTTGTAATTTTGTTGAACTAAACTAAATAAACACCGTATAAGGAATTGGTATGAAATGGAAAAGTGACGCACAAGAATTGGCTTTGTCTCACATTTTTATAAAACAGTGGGATTTTTTGTTCAGTGTTGCAGAGAGCGAGGCACCGTCCAGCCAGTCCTGAAAGGAAAATAAACTGTTATGCTTGGAAGTGTCTTTACTGTACTTAGTCACACACACATTTATCACGAGGCTGTAAATCTTTTTGAGTGAAGATTGTTAATGACTGCGAGAGACAGTGGTGGAAGTGCTCCGTCTCCTCCGTTAGACGGGTTGTGATTCTAGTTGCAGAAGACAGAGCGGTGGCTGGGATAGTACTTTACCTGGCTCAGGACTCCCCTGGGCTCGCTATAGTGGAACGCTCTGCGGACTGGGGGCCCGGGCTTCATGCTGGGCCTGTCTGCATCCAGCGGTTTATGGAGACGCCGCATATAGACTGACACTGACAGTTTGATGTTTGCTCGCCGCCTCTTGTACCTTCCTGTTTGAGAGTGTTGCTACCTCGGTCTTTATTTGTTTAACTCTGTCTTTCTTTATCACTTTCTATTTCTGTGTTATTTAGTTTAAATAGAGCTGGCTGTGCACCTTTTAGGTTATAGTTTGTTTCCTGGGTCTGCAGGATTTCAGTCAGGAACAGCAGTGGGCAGAAATATCAATGTGTGGTGGAGTTGTTGAATATTTCCTTTCCTCTGTAGATATGGACATGAGGGAAATATCCATCTCCTGGGATCCTGACCCCATAGGAACTATCTGTGTTCCAGACGGAACTCAAACAATGACGTTTGGACAGGACAGGGGGCCTATTTGTGGTGCCGGGTCACTTCCAAAGGCATCAGCCCCCCCCCCCCAACCTTTCAGGGCCTCAGACCTCAGAGTCCATTTTTAGTGGCGAGTGCAGTGAAAATAAGCATCACCAGCAGTTTGTCTCTTTACAGCCTTGCATCATTTCCTGCCTCCCCCTCGCTTTTGATCACACTCTCTCCCATTCTGCTCGAACACACGCTCGCAAACAAACTTGCACCATCCTCCCGACTCCTCCGTCTTCCCTCTGTCCCTTCCAGCCCTAATGAGTCTTTCAGCTGAGCGATGATGGACTTGTATTTATTCTCCAGGCCAATAATTTTAGGGAGTGTATCTCCACTCCCGGTGCCTGGGGCCCATGCCAGGGACAGATCAGCCCCGGCCCCAGGCGCTGAGAGGAATGGGGAAAATTGTTTTTTCGGCATCCACCTCCTCCCTGCCCAGTTTTTCTTTACAGTAAATATACACACTATACATAAGTATTACTTCATTCTCCTGCAGGCATTGTCAATATTTGATTTTTTTTCCCAAAACAATTTACCCTTATGCACATATTCATATGCACACACACGCCGCTAATCCTGTTAGCTCATAACACACTGACAATGAACTCCAAGCAAAAGCCCGAGGCTACGACTTCCTACCTCCCAGCTCGGTAAACAAGGAAAAAACGGACAAAAAAATTACAACATCATATAAATGTTTCCGCCTGTCACGGAGTCAGGTTCAAGTGCCCCAGCAGTTATTTGCGTCAAAGTTATCAGCGAGTGGCTGTATGTTGTGGTGAGAGACCCACGGCCATGATGGAGAGCGCCGGGCTGGGGCCGGGAAGACGGAGCAGCACCGCGAGATAAATCTAACATGCCGCACATGAGCTCATTAATTCAACATTTCAGTCCATGTGGACGAGACGGGGAGGGCCTATCCAAACACTGTCCCTCCGCAGCAGGGCTCGGAGCACTCTGAAGCGCTCTCTATTTACTGTAGGCCTGTGTTTGGGCTTGTGCCATGTGACACTTTGACCCAGTGAGAGGAGATTGTTGAGACTTGTATCCAAGAAGGGAAACAGTGAGCTATTGTGAGTCTCGGCACAGCGGGGTTTAGTTTTGGTAGGGATTTATCATTTTCTCAACTTACTGACACGTGTGATCCGTAGTCTCTCTAAATCTTTTCCTGCATGACCCTCCTCCATTATTTAATGTCTCATTTTTTATCCATTGATAAAATGTGGTGATGGAATATAAAACCAAATAAATTACACAGAGCACTGTTTGTGTTAATATCCCATAGCATACATTTTTCAGCTGTTGCATTTGGCAAAAAGAGTTTTTTTAATAGCTTTAAAATTAAATATACCTTTTCAGTGATTGCAAAGAAAACCTATCCCAGGTCAGTCCACGCCTACTCTGCCATCTTTTGCACACACGCCCATATCTCTGACTCAATACTTAAGATTCCACCATCGCTCCCAAACATCCCCTCGGTGTTGACATTAGATCCACAGGATCAGTGTCTCCCCGGGGCAGATGGTCTTTGGGGAGGGGTAGCGCGGCTCCCTGGATGCCTGGATTTGTGCTGGAACACGCAGGACGAATCAGAGCACCTGTGTTCGTTTGGACATAGCTGTGCACATCACATGATCTGTCTGAGGCGGGACAGGGAGTGGATGGGGTTGCAGCTGGGGCACGTTGATGTCCAGAGCTCATCCTGGCTGATCAAACTGACCTCGTGTCGACCAAGGAAAAGACTCATCCATCTCTGCCTCCACTTATGTCTAAGATTACATCATCTACTGTACAGTATTTGATGTTTTCTGTTCAGTTTCTTGTCAGTTTTACTTGCATTTTCTTCATACTTTTATGAATTTATTCAATAAAACACAAAATGTCCGCACAGATTCTCAATTAATATACTTTAAAAGCTTATATATTTCAATATATTAAACCTTTTGGGAGTTTTTCATTATACCTGCCTACAGTAAGCTTGATGTATTCAGACATTATTAATTGTAAATAATGCTTAATTCTTTGCTGGGGCTACAGTTGACAGAAGGTGAACAGGCATCTTTATAATGATTTCATATGTCCATAGGACGAGCTTCAGGTCGCTAGGCTTGATGATATCAGCCTCGCTACTCTTCCACCAGAGTGATACCACATGGTGTTTAGGTCTTGGGAATTTTATTTTGAGGCGAAGGCTCGTGTATACTCCGAAGTAGCACCATACCATACTGGCCCAAAAAAAGGAGCATAATGTGGAACAGAAGTGCAGTGTTGCGCTATTGTCCACTGCATTAACCCCAATCAGCTTATGGATCCGGGAGAGAAAGAGGGAAACAAGGAGAAACAGTGGGGGGAACGCATCTCTCTCTGTGTGTTCCACAGTCCTGCTTGTGTATGTATAACTGTGTTAACTTAAAGGTGCAGTGTGTAGGATTTGGCGAAATCTAGCGGTGAGGTTACAGATTGCAGTCTCTCCCGTGTACCAAGCGTGTAGGACAACTACGGTGGCCGACGTGAAAACGTGAATGCCCTCTCAAGAGAGAGCCAGTTGTTGTAAGAGTAGCGTACGTCATTTGGAGAATAGCAGAGTCAGTTTGCAGGGTGTGTGTACGAGGGAAGTGAGTGGTGAAGCAAGAGAGCGAGAGCGGTGGCGAATGTGTGTGGAGCAGAAGACGAAGTTACTTTAGCTTTGAGAATATCAAGCGAATGTACAGTGGAAGTTGCAGTTTGTGCAGAAATAAATGCTGCAGCTCCTCAAGACCAGCAGAGGTTTCCCGTGTGTTGTTTCCCGGCGGCTGAGTGGTGCGACGGCGGTTAACAGTGGAGCGCGTAACCAACGGAGTTATCAACTCCGACCCAAGCAGGAAAAGTTAACACAGTGGTTTGTCCGTTATGGGCTACTGTAGAAACATGGCAGCCGGCTCCATAAAGAGAGGACCCGCTCCCTATGTAGATATTAACGGCTTATTCTAAGGTAACGAAAACACACCAACTCTTATTTTCAGGTGATTTTACACTAATGAAACATATTATATTACATTTCTGCCAATAAATCCCCCTAATTGTTTCACACTGTCCCTTTAAGCCTTTCATATTATGAATCGTCACTACTATCCTAGGAAATCCAAACATTTTTAAAAAGTTACTCAAGAATTATTCATAGTACATTATTTAAAAAATTAAATTAATAAATTTAAATTTTTTCAGATCCCGCCAGCCACTCAAAGCCTTTAAAATCATCCCGTCCGGTAGACGTGATGTGTAGTTGTCCTCTGCCTTGTTCATCCCTACTGTCACAGTGGATGACAGGTAAATGACCTCTGAAAGTGCAAATACTGTCACTCCACTGTCATAAATGCCCCTGTATAGCACGAAGCAACATGCATATTTATGATGTCGCATAAACACTGCCCTTACGTCACACCAGCAGGCAAATGTGTACCTCGCCACGCCACTCATCTCCCGCCCTCCAGAGCCCCGGTGGCACAGAGCGCCAAATGAAGAGACGTCAAAGAGAGTGCCAGCCTTTGTCAAACTCTACATGGTGAATTCCATCAAGGCACAAACCAGAAAAAAAAAACACCCTTTAATCTGCCTGTGGGGGGAATTATTCCTAAACACTCAGCGATAGGAGTGTGGCCATTTCATCCTGTTTTGATTTGGAGGCTTCTGATGAGATCTAAAGTGCATGTTGAGGCAGTGGGGCCTGCTGCTGCTGTGAGGTATCAGTCATCCTAACCTGTCAGAGGTGAGGGACTTTCATAAACTCTGGTGATTAGTGGATGATGAGTCCAGACATGTCGCTGACTGACAGCTTCACCGCCCTGCCAAAGCCTTAATCCAGCAGGAATGGCGGGAGGCGAGGCCGGGGTATTAATCCTGTGAGCGTTGGCTTCGAGACAACAGAAACGCCACTCAGTGTTTTTACAAAAGCATCGTAGGCAATTATGATTTTAATTGTGTGTAAGCTTCACATTACAGCACAGAGTAGGACTAACTTTCTCTCCTGCCAGTGAGGCGGAGTTGGGGATACATTCTGGGATAAGCCGAAACAATTGGACACAACTGGTGTGAAATCCTTTTTGGTCCCCTGTGAGCTGCTCTAACTGCTCCACCACACCTCGGCCCATCTTTCCTCTCAGCGGGGTGCCCTCGCGACACCCCCGGCTTCCCCTGGCAAAGCGGCCAGACTTCCTGTATTTCTCAGGCGTGAGATATTGCGTACAGTATGTTGGCAGCGGAAAAGTCCCTGCAATAAATAAATTCAAACAGGCGTCTAACTGTTAATTGGTTTATGTCCTTTTTGTTTTCCTTTTGGCTACTGTAGTCTGACTTTACATCCTATGTGTGTGTTGGAAATGTTGAAGAAGAGCAAAGTAAGTAGATTTTATTAGGTGCAGAAGAAGATGTCTTTTTATTGGTCTCTAACTCTCACACACTGCAGTCCAAGTGGCACAGGAGTGATTAAAGCTAGTTTTACGAAAACGTATGCTCTCTGACCTGCGCCCTTCCTAAACGCTGCTCTCCTACCTTGAACGCTGGGTGAAACTCATTCGACCTCTCTCCCACAGGTCAGCTAATAGCGGGGACATTTGTGAAAGATGCTTCCCGAAAATTAACGTATTGAAAAATGTGTTTCCTGCCTGCCTCCCATTTCACATAACCTCTCAGAGCAGACAAAGCTTTAACAACGGAACAGGCTCCGGCGAGGATCCACCTGTGCTGCTGGTGGTAATGAAAAGACGAGTCTAGTCAGAAAGTCTCGTGACGGGGAGACGGCCCTGCCGACATCCGATGCAGCTGGCTGTGTAGCTTCTCAAGGTCCACGCTGAGAAAGTGAAGCCCTCAGGGCAAACGCTATTAGATATTTAACACTTTATTCCGTCTGTTAACCACAAACTCAAACCCCGCAGACAACCGTGTGGGTCAATTTGTCAGTAATGTTGACTTGTGCACGCCACAGTGTCAGCTGTGATGCAAGAACACAAAACACAGCCGATAATATATTTCAAAACATAATCCTGATGTAACTGAAACAGCCACACAGAGCTCATTGTGCACCGCTTCTTTCAAAGCGCCGCCTTAGCAGATGGGTATTTATCCTTGTAGGTGTGAGTTGATTGACAGGTGCTTTGGAATGTTGCGTGAAGCCGTTTCACAGTTCAGTGTCAAGGTTACGGTGCATCACACAAATCCGCGCTAATCGTAGCCCCTAGTAAGCTCCACCTGACAGTGAGAAAACTCCGCCGACGATGAATTGTTGACATGTTTTCCGAAACCAGCATGCCCGGCACATTATTTCCCCTTAAGCCTGTTCACAGTAATGGGGAGTGCTGAAAGGATTTTGATTGTCTGCTAAAGTATTTAATGCACTGCAAATATTTTAGACACTGCTCATGGTGCGGAAACAATACATACAGTTTCCAGCATTCTCGGTTAATCAAGCAGAACAAAACAAACCGAGCCAGTGGGAGGAAAGGAGAACAAAAAAATACTGGCCTTTTGGCGTGTGTGGATGACCTGATTCTAAAGGAGCTGCTGACGTTATTTCACTTTCTCAAACCTTCACAAAAGCACACTGTGACTATATATGAATATTCACCTTATTCTATCTGGCTTGTAATAAATGAAGGATAAGATCACAATGGGAGTCTTTCTTCAATGAAATGTAACAGCGTTACTATGAGATGAACTGTATGCCTCTGCCCTGCGGTGTTTAAAAGGATTACTGGAAAAACACAATATCTTCTTTGTCAGCACTTAAGGTCTATATAGCCGAGCCTCAGGATATCCCCTTCCTGAAAGGAAGGATTGCCCCATTTTATTTTATTTTTTCAACTCTCACGCTGCTCATCACATTAACACCTCAGACTCCCCTCTTATAATGGGATTAGTCGGAGCAAAGTTTTTTCTTTTTTTTTTTATAATGTACTGTAAAGTGCTTTCCTTTAAGACGAGATAGAAATGGACATTTTGTCTTTTTTAATCGTGTGTGATGAGAGCAAAGAGAAGGCGGAAAGGCAGCACAGATTTCAAATATTTGTCCTACAGAAGCTCTTACTTCTACTTATCTAACACAGTGGCACATTTCAACAGGAGAGTGTGTGTTTCTTGCCCTATATCCTCCTGTATCGTCTAACACACCCTTCCTCCCTGTCCCCTTCCAGATGTTCCTTTTTGACTTCCTCTCCATCTGCCATTCTCTCTCTGACAAAATCAATAGCAAGTCCATTTGCCATATCATACTGTAGCGTCTCCCCAAACTCCGGATGATAATGGTGCGATGATAACCCAGGGGTGAGGCGCATAGGGGAGAATTTTAGACTGATCAATACAGCTGGTGTACAGTATGACAAGGTTTGCATCAAGAGGCACCTTCTGTTTGCTACTTGCTCCTTACAACATCGCACATTTTGATATTTTTAATGTCCTAAAGTGCTAAAAGGACATTTTTCTGGCACAAGTTTTTTTGTAGTGGCAGTTTTACACATAAAATATTAAGTTGTGCTTTTGGTGATTTCTGTCCATCATAATTAGCTGGTTCAGGGTCAGTTTATGGGTCACAGACTTGAATTTTCTCCCCGTCCCTGGACAGTAGCAGTGATATGAGCCACCATGACATCACTCCATTAATGTGCTCCTCAGCCAGAGAGAGCCAGAGAGTGGCCCTTCCTTGGGGGAGATTTCAGCGAGGGTCTTTTGCGTTATGAGTTGCTCCAGCAAACCCCCCACTTAAAGCCAGCCTTCTGCTTCCTAAACATGGATTTAATACCCTCATTAATGATATATGACAGGGGAGATCAATGCAGACTGCGGGTTAGAGCCCTGGATCTGTGTGTTTGTGTGTGCGCGCAAGCTTTTGTACGTACCCATGTGTGTTTATGTGTGCGCGCGTACTACTCCATGCACTGTCTTTAATGGGTACATGCTGTTGAACATCATAGAGACTGGATTGCCTCTGGATACGTTTTCACCTCGTGGAGGAGAGGCTGGGAATAGCAGGCTGGGAAGCCTTCGGAGGTCATAGCAGCTAATTCCATAAGTTACACAGAGAATGAAGGTTTATTGTATAGGCTGAAATCCCTTTCCTCTTGTCCCAGCCCCACTTGTGAATGAAGCCTGATTTTTGCAGTTTTACTCACTTATAGAAAATTAGAGACGATTCAGAAGTCCCCAGTCATGACAAGTTCTCCTATCAGGAAGTGTGAATAAAGGATGGCAGAACCGTTACAATGACACTGTAGTTATCAGCTGTATCTAATTAGGATTTTTTAAAGAAATATATTAATAATAGTGTTTTATATATTTATACATATTTTAAAGGTTCAGTATGTAGGATTGGGTGGCATCTAGTGGGTTGGTTGCAGATTGCAACCAACTGAATACCCCTCCGCTCACTCCTCCCTTTCAAAGACTGCGGTAACGTGAGCCGTCGAGTGCAAAACCATGGTAACGCTGTTCTCCTCACTCAGAGGCCATCCATACCATAATGACACTACTTTAGGAGCAAAGGAAGTCAGACTGGCAGTACCACGGTTTTGCACTCTGTGGCTCACGTTACCACAGTTTCACAAGCGTGTCGGAGAACTACGGTGGCCTTCAGGTAACGTAAAAACGTGAAAGAGAGTTTGGTTTGTCCGTTCTGGGCTACTGTAGAAACATGGCGGAGCAACATGGCCGACTTCGTGAAATGTGAAAGAGTATTTAGATTAGATCCTGATGGGCAAAGTTGGCACCTGGCATGGCAGCCTCTGCCATCAATGTATGAATGTGTGTGTGAATGGGTGAATGCTGACATGTAGTGTAAAGCGCTTTGAGTGGTCGGAAGACTAGAAAAGCGCTATATAAATGCAAGTCCATTTACCATATAAATGGCTCATTCTAAAAAGCACAACAATTCGTATTTTAGGTGATTATACACTAAAGAAAACATACTTATTAATAATATATTCCATTTCTGCCAATAGATCCCCTGAAATGCTACTCACTGTTTAAGAAGGATGAACATTTTCTCAACCTATAAAGGAACAAAATTCAAAGTCACCAAATCTGAAGCTACATGGTTTTGTGTGGACAGCAACGATCAGTAAAATACTGATGTGGTCTCTATGTTGCTTCTTCTTCTTCCTTATATTCATCACAATATGTGCAGCATAGTCCTGTATATCCAATGCATTGTGTTTAAAATGGGTTTAGAAATATAGTTGGCATAGCTCCATATCAGCCAGATATTTTATTCTAGCTCTGTATACAATATATACAGGTCACTGGCGAGGCACACTGCCAGAGACATCTCCAACGCTGCGATTGAATTTTTTACAGTTTACAGAGCATCAAGGTTAAAGCCCAAGTTTTAAAAAGCAAAACTGAAGTACCATCTACTGTACTTGACCCTGTGACTCTATATTTGAAGGGACCCATAGCGGAGGTGATGGCATGTAATAAAGCCCCAAGATCAAAGTTTGGATTTGATTTCCAGCCAGCATGGCCCGCTGAACAGGGTCCAACAAGCCCATCCAACAGCCATGGCAACCATTCAGCGCTTTATTTTCTTATTAGATTGCTCTCCCAGAATTCCATTTTTATCCACATAGATCTGGCCAGTGAATCACCATTAAAGGGCCCATCAAGCTGTCAGGCCATCCGGAGTGCAGGTGCAGCGGGGCCCACTCCACTGTAAACAAGCAGCACAGACCCCTGAATAATGGAAAGCCAGACTGTTTTATGTTGTTCAAGGGGACTTAAAGAGATTCATCTCCTGCTGCTTTTCACCAAGTTTGCTTCACAACTCCAGGCCGAGCTGCTGAACGTTACAGTCTCGTATGAAGGGAGGAGGAGGAAAAAAAAAAGGTTGGATGTATAGGGTGAAGGAGGGGGCTGGGAAGAAATGGAAATCTTTCCCTACATTCTCAGACAATCACTGTGAGCCTGTGCCAGGAAGCTTTGTTTCTGGAAAGGGGTCTAAATGGCGCATTTTATGCCTGGCTGAGCACTGACACTAAAAAGCTGAGACTTCTTCATATCTGACAGATTTTCTTTCATTATCTTTTCTCCGTAATTTCTTCAGTAGTTAGAGAGGCTTGCAGTTCTTTGTAGAGCGGCGAAATGTCTGACTTAACTATTCGAGACACCAGATAATTGCCCGCCGGTCCTTTTTCCCCCAAGGTCAGAGAGAGAGAATGGAAGTGCCGAAGAAAAACAAATGCAGACCATAGTGTAGTTGTCACACGCTCCACTAACACATGTGAAGGCTGGCTCCTCTTTTGTTCTCAAATAAATTGCCCCGAAGAAGTGCTCACACATAAATGTGTCCCGCATAAACTGAAGTAAGAGGGGCATTTTTCATGATTTGCCAAAATGGTCCTCGGAGTTTATCTTATGTCGTTGAGTTTGAGTGACATCACCCCTCCATTAGATTATTACACACCCAAGATGTGCAGTGTTTTCTAGAAATGGTCTGAAACACAGAAAGTGGTGCATGTTTACTACTTAGAGAAAAAATTCAAAGTGTTACACTTATCTGAAAGTGGATTTCTTTTCCTCCCCAAGCAGGAAACTGAGCTTGAACTGCCTAAAATGATCTAAGAAAGTCTGCCCATCACGATCCAATTGGAAAATGTGAGCTAGCAAATGTGTGCTAGATGTAGCTCCGTGGGGTAGTTAGCACCTTAGTGCCGTGTCTTTGAGGGTATCTGGTTGTCATTAGGGGTGATGGGCAACAGCGCAGGCAGGTGGGGCTCGCCGCTTCAGGTTCGCTGACAGTTTTGTAACTGTAAAAGATATTATCCGAGGGGAATGAAAACAGCACTCAGCGGGTCTGTCAGGGAAGACAGACAAGTTAAAACAGATGATGCGCGTCCCGGTGACTGCCCTATCATTTTAGTGCCCTAGCTACACATACAGCTGCAGAGAACCCCGGGTCGCCACATCTGGCCGGGCTTACCTCGAGGCTGAAGGCTGGGGCCTGGGGGGACAGACGGTGGAGACTAAAGGAGACCTGTCAGAACAGACCAAACAAAGGCCTGCTGGCTACCGACAGGCTAAACGCAGAGAGGACCCGAGACATGGTTTTTGCTTCTGTTTTGTCCCCATCAGCCTTTCAGAATGACACCTCACAGGGAAGTGGATGGCTTTTATTTCAGTGTTTACAATTTGTGGCTAGCTTCTGTTTACGGTAGCTGATGTGATGATGCATCCGAGATACCCCAAAGCGGAGCACACAGTATACTTTCACAGTTGCAGATGATGTAATAATTTGAAATATGTAACAGTAACTTTGCCTCATTGAGATAAGATTAATTTAAATGCACGTCAAAGCAAACATTGTCTGACATATCGTCTTGAAACGGAACTGAAACAAACAGCCTACAACAGCATAGCAATATATCAAAAACATG
Source organism: Sebastolobus alascanus (assembly GCA_916701645.2). NCBI lineage: Eukaryota > Metazoa > Chordata > Actinopteri > Perciformes > Sebastidae > Sebastolobus > Sebastolobus alascanus. The sequence continues at coordinate 1,525,784 of CAKAOJ020000134.1, read as the reverse complement.
CTCCGAATCTTTTGAATTTCCTCTAATTGGCTGAAAAAACACATAACTGTGATACTGCGGAGCGTTACACATCGTTGAGATTACATAAACTTGTTGTAAATTTGTTAAAGGGTGATGTTTCTAGTCCATCAAATCGCTGGATTTTTTCCTCCTCGCTCTATAGAGGTCCAGGCTTGTGGCCTCTGGCACTGAGGGCTTTAGAGGAGAAGAGGCCCGGGCCAGAGAGGGCGCAGGGCAACATGGGGTGACTGAAGGACACAGTGTGGGGTCACACTGGGGCTCTTCCTGCTCTGCATGCTGCATGCCCCAGTGCTCTGGAGGCCAGAGCCTGATTACTGCGCTGGGATCCAGCCGCAGAGCGTTTTCATTAGGGAGAGGGCCAAGATCATCCAGGAAGGTTCCGGCCCATTAATACATTTGAAACGGCGAATGAAAGGGGGGGTTGAAAGGGGGGGGCTGTGGGTTATTTTGAAAGGGGAGAACCCTGTGGAACGACCATGAGAGCCTTAGTGAATAAATACCCTGTGGATCATCTTAACCTCATTCTACTTTTTTTCCCCCCTCTGTCCTCTCGCTAAGATCTGCAGCCAATTTTCCTGCAATTTAGGATAAATTGTTTGTGAAATCCATGTCGATCCTTCCACTGGGAATCCATTCACAAAAGGTAGAGAAAGGAGGGCCCGGCTGCAGCGAGAATGGGAACAATGTATGGAGAATCTGGTTAATGACATCATCCGCTTCCGATTTCAAACTTTTTTTCATACAGACAATCATAACATGCCATAGAAACAGATTTCGCATTCACACTTGAAGTAGCTCGGAGTGATCAGAGTGACTTCATTCATGTGATACCGGACGAAGTGACACTGACAGATGTTTTGCACAAAGCTGTGATACTTTCGCTATGTGTTGAGGTCCGGGGGTCGGGGTCAACGCAAGCTTACAAATGCAGGAACTGAATTTCCCAGGGTTTGTGTTATCTAACGTGTTCTCTGCTCAAACGCCTTCATCTTTCTTGACTGACAGAACATGCAAGACAGCAGGTTGGTCTAATTATACTGAAGGTTAACTGCGCTATCGTTGGTAAATATGATATTTCCCAAGCTAGTAGTTGCACCACTGTAGGTGTTTATTACCAATAAGCATATCAAGCCTTCAGCGCTGGAGGAAAAGATATCTCCTCAGGTCGGTTTCCAAACTAGTTAATATTTTATCCTGCGTAGTGGTGTAATGACTGCTATTGATTTTTCATCATCTCTTATTAATGCAGTCTGGTGCCACAGCAAAATGCTAATCATATATTAAGCCTCCACATTTTTTTCATTTTAACTTCTTCAATTACTGTAACTAAGAGTATGTCTCAATCCAAGGTCTTCGAAACCCGTCGGCGGTATTTCAGAAGCCTGCTGTGACGTCTCTCCCAGCTGAGTGTTTAATGGGAGTTGTTTTAAATAAAATGGTAACAGCTCTCAGCAGGGAAATTAATGTTGGCCATGTAATGTTATGCATGTCTATGAGTTTCTGCACTGATCCGGGCTTCTTGATTCATTTAATATATTAACAATAGAGACCAAATATGACCCTGTATGCTCTGCTGGCCCAGCACACACCACAAACAGCGACCCTGCCAATAACACAAAAGCCGGACTGGGCCCGCCAAGCTAGTGCAAAGTGAGCTGTTAAAGCCTGACGTGTGTTTTGTCATTGAAGCACGACAGGGAAGAGGCTGACGGTAAGCGCTGAGCAGTGCTCAGGGAGCAGCGGGGGTAAAAAAAAAGGCTCTGCGACTTGGCAGTAAGGACCGCGGTCCGTGCCAGCACAGCTGTCCGGCAGGCGTCTCATTCAGAGCTGCTCCCAATGCGAAAGCGACGACCGATCTATCACTACAGCAGCCGGGCACACAAGGACACGAAGGTGTAAACCCGGCCTGCAGAGGAGAAGGGCTTTACACGTCAGGATCTGTCCTCGTAGACTTGTGTGTGCTAAAGGGATTTAATTGGCTTGCCTATCTGGATAGGAAACTGACGGAATATTTTGACGTCTTCATTATGCGCTTGGGTCAGTTTTGCAATTAAATTGTAATTTTTGGAAGGATTCCCAACAGCACATTTATTGTATCCCTTCCGTACAAAGTGCTCCTTGTTTACTCAGCCCAACGCATGCTATCCAACAATGGAGAAGCTAGGGCAAACATCAAATCAATTAAAGTTTTAAAGTGTGTAATTCAGTCAACTGTTAATAACACGCAGGGCGCCAGGACTGTTGAATCTCTTGTTAGAAAGACAATGGTGAGATTTTATGAGCATGCGTTCCTCTCATGTGCCAGGTTTTTGTTTACACTTTCATTATATCTCTACTACATTATCTGATGCCTACATCCTGAGTCCAATGCCGCGGTTAGGTTTTAATCTCCCGACGCACTCGGCTCACTCCCCTCGCCGTCCTGTGCCACACAGGGAATCGGAGAAGGGTTATATTACAGCACATGAATCAAGGCAAAATGAAATGCACTCCAGACGCTTTCAGATGGTTTTAATTTATGGCAGAGGCCTGCGGATACAAAAAAAAAAAATGCATTAAATGTAATCTGATCACTTTATTCGATGCTGAATTTATGAGCAATCGGACCCTGTCTGGCTGAGTGACTGATTTTAAAAATAGACTGTGTGATAGATTGCAGATCTTTAACCCTAAAATATGTTCATAGTAGTATTAACAATAAGAAGATTTATCTTTTGTTTTTACACACAGTCTGTCAAGTAAAAGTAAAAAGAAACGTTAGACTCCAATTAAGTGCTTTGGTATTTGAATTAGTCCAGGATTTATTTAATGGAACCTCACAGATAAAAGGGGTTCAGAGATACTCATAACCAGTCACTTGAGGAACATGTTTGATTTTTCCAGTGCCAATTTAGCAGGGATTGACTTTCTCCATCTCCTCTATTGTGGTCTGCGTTCCATTGATGTCTCAATTGTAAAAATCATCTCTCATTCTGTGTCCTCGGAGATCAAATCAATTTACGAGTGCTGGATATCTGTCGTTGGACCAAATCCATTACGGTCAATCCAACCCAGCAGGGCATTTGGCTCGCACATTAAGAGGTCCACAGGCATTTACGGCGAAGTGAGGAGACGCATCAAGTTTTAATGCTCAAAGCCACAGAAACCAATGAGGGATTAGTCTGACTCATTACTTGACATCAATGCCTTGTGGCATTAAAAGAGAAGTGCAAAACGCTGTCGAACAAATATTTTTTTTCTTCAAAACACAAGTGATCGGAGGTTGCTGTTAATCTTTTGCTCTGTTGAGCAGATAATGCATGGCCACAAGCAAGAACATTAGCATACAATCACTCCATTTGTTCCAGCTTGAGTGTGTGTGTGTGTGTGTGTGTGCGAAGACTTAGGAAGTGCATCCATCAGCAGTTTCAGGCCCGTGCTGAAAAACAAAATTGCCTCTTCCTTCCTTCAACTCTGACCCCGGTGCAACCAGTGACACCTGGTAAGCGAGGATGTTCCAGTGAATGCAGAAGGATGTGTCTCCTTCAGATGTACTGTATATTTGGAAAACCGCAAGATGTGTGCTATCATTGTGTTCTCAGGCTCGGACAGAGTGTCTTCGTTAAGAGGAGATGTTGATGTTCCTCTGACAGCAGCTTGTGAACATCTGTGTGAGGAAGCTTTTCTCCCTCCCCCCCCCACCGCTGTGAAATCAAGATCAACTTCAAACCCAGTGCTTGTGCCCATCTGCCTGCTCCCTCACTCAGCTTCATGGATGCATTCCTTCCTTCTCTCAGTACCAGTACTCAGAGTTCCTTTGAGTAAAATACCTGCGTCACCACATTTTAAATGGTGACTTTGATGTATGAAATCTACCAACTTTTCCTCCAGCACCGTCAGCAGGTTGATATTTGTAGCTTTTAGTGTCTTGGAACTACTGAACTATTGGACAGAGTGCCATGAAATTTGGCAACGATATCCATCGTGCCCAGAGGGTGAATTGTAATCACTTTGGTGATGCCCTGACTTTCCATCTAGTGCCACCATGAGGTTGGCATTTGTGGTTTACAATGAAATTATCTCCACAACTTATTCATGCTCCCCACAGGATGAATTGCAACCCAGTTGCCAGAAAAAATGTTGGCATTGTACGTTTCTGCAAACAAGGGATACATTGAATGTCGACGTTTCTGAACCAAAAATACATTTCATAAATATGTTTCATATCAATCCTGTATGTCACGCTTGCAGAAATGCACAATGCCACGTGGTTAACGTTGTGAAACGATTGGTTAGGTTAATGCAATAAAACTACTTGGTTGAAAAAAGATCATGGTTTGTATTACATTAGTAACGTAACAACCGTAACTAGCGTAAATGAATAACAACCGCCTTTATTGGACTTTCTTACGTAATTTTACATAACAAGCAAAAAGTCAACGTCAGACTTTTGGTTTCACATGGGACACGAACAGCGGTTTCCTGGTCTCCTACAAGTCCTGTGTTTGTTTGACCACGTAACTCTCAATAACGTTCTCTCGTTGTATTACATCACTTCCTCTGACCAAATGCAAAAACATCGTCATTCAACGTATCCGTGGTTTGCAGAAATGTACGATGCCAACATTTTTTCCTAGCGACTGGGCTGTGAATTGTAATAACTTTGGTGACCTCTGACCTTTCATCAGCACTATCATCAAGTCAAAACTAATGACGATTTCCAACAGCCTCAGGCTAATGCTAATTAGCAAGCATGCTAAGCATATAAGCATGCTAACACGCTAAACTAAGCTGATGAACAATGTAAATAATATATCTGCTAAACATCAGCATGTTAGCATTGTCACTGTGAGTAGTTGAGTATTTGAGTATACTGACGTTAGCATTTAGATCAAAGCACCACTGTGCCTCAAAGCCTCACAGAGCCAATAGTAGACTTTTGGTCTTCTTTAAGTTCATTGCCACGTTTTCTCTAAATTTCCATAAGATCCAATTTGGGGTGAAACTTTACTAAAGTTACTGTTCTTGAGAGAAATTGCTTCATTTTTCTAATCAGACTTATAATTTATTACCTGACACACAGTTCCCATAAGTAGAATTTTTGAGTCAACGCGCTCAGCATGTACAATATATTCTAGTGCATTGTTTCACAAACTTTCTTCCTGGGGACCCACTGTCTAAGAATGACAAACCATCGCGACCCAATTCACAATAAGCCTCATCTATAAATGGTGAGAAGAGCGAATTTGTGCGTAAATGAACGTTCCGGACCATTTTTTGCCATTTCTGCACCACCTTATATTATCTTGAATAGGTAAAACAGTCATTTGGAAGATATATACATTTGATAAATCACAACCTTGTTTTACGCATGTGTTATTGAAAACATATACACATGTTAAATACTTTATAAATGAGACCAAATAAATGCATTTAGGCAGAGTTAACAGGCTATCTCATTCTTTTTATTTTCTTTTATCAGTAAAACAATACATTTAGGCGGCGTTTACAGGCTCTTGTTTTTTCCTCTCATCAGTAAAACAAACAGAATGTACGCTAGCCTTTTATATAAGCTTCCATGTTATAAGTAGGTTACAATTATCAGAACAATATGAACATTCAGGCTCCTTCATGTGCCTCAAAAGTGTACTGTAGATATACATTTTAAATAAAAGTACGGAAGAAATTCGGAAAATGTATTTGTCGACCCAAATAAAATCTATATAAATAAAATAAAATCTATACAATAAAATCTCCTGTGACCCCACTGTCTTTGGGAATGACATTACCAATATGTGACCTTTATTTTGACAGTCTGCAAAAAACACCCAGAACTGAAACAATTCCTTCATCATATTGCATGAAGGACAGTTAACTTTTAACAACCTCCTTCATCTTCACCATCTCAAAATAACACACATGGCAAAGCAAACAAATGAAGAACAGTTTGACTTTCACGGTTTACATCTGAAACCACAGTGTGGGAAAAAGTGCATATCTGCAAATCTTTGTTCAAAGATGATGCGCAAAAGACTGAAAATAATGCCCAAGAATGAGGCAATAATTGTAAGGAATGCATGTTAAATCTTTTCATTCTGCTGTTTCTCCAGCTGTACAGCACCTATCTCGCAGTAATTGCTACAATTGTACTCTCAAACTGGAATTGTAAAAGGCCTGTCTGAATGTAAACAAACTTTAAAACACACAGCCAGAGCAGCAGAGCAAAATCACAGGCAGCCATGTTTTGACAAGTGCATGATGAGTGTCTGCGCACTTGTGCGCTGGTTTACAATTAGATAAGCTAACTCGACTACCCACAATCCCTTTCTTTCAGAGCCTGCCACCCTGACTTTCTCTCTGCCTGACTGCTCACATAAGCTCTTCTTTTAATGTCAAGTTCTGAGCCCAGTTTTGCAAACTTTCTTCAGTTAAACAAAGAGAGACTACTACTCTATTCCATCTCTTTGCTTTCTCCACTGCAAGTGTTGAAATAGTTACAAGGACTTGGTGGTTGGTTCTGTAAAGAAAAGAAAAAAAAAGAAAAAGACTTTTGGATCTTGAAGAAATTATTCACGGCTGTAGTTCAGAGGAGCGCTCATATGATGGGCTGTGACAAGTGTACCGCTCTAAGCGCGTCCCTGCCAGCCTGGAACTCGGTGCTGCATGCCTTCCACAGACACCATTAGCGCTCTGAACTGGGAGAACGGCTCGTCATCGCGCTCTCACAGAGGAACAGGGGGAACCGTGGTAGCATTTCTGAGAATTGGCGGCAGTGAAGTTTGTTTTGAAGGCTCGCCAAAGCGCTTCATATGATCTGAAATTTGAGTTTTTGCTTTTAGTCTGGAATCTCATGTCAAGGTCTTCTCGATGATATTCTCCCATTTCTAGCTGAGGGAGCAACTAAACACGTTTCATGTCTTGTTGGTTGTTTTGTATCAAGATTTCGTTTAACAGTCACCTTAAAGTCGCAGTTTTTGTTTTAATTTGAATGTTTAATGTGTTTTATGAAAACATTCATCAATGCATTTGTTCCACGAAGTGATACGAGCTAATTTTTGACATATTTTAAATAGGAACTGGAAAAAAATTAAGAGAAAGTTCTTTCAAAATGACTTCAAGACGCCGTGGTGTTTTGTCTGTAATTGCCCTGTCCTCTGTTTTGAGGTCCAGACAAGAAGGATTTATGCATTCAGAGACGATAACAAAGGAGCTTCGCTTTAGGCCGAGCGTGAGGACAATGACATGTCACCCTTGTACACACACATCAGAGAAAGTGATGGGACTGGGGCCATCCCGTTCTCCCATAACGACCCCGCACTTTCCTCTCATGCATGTATTGAGATATGTGTGCCTTTGTACCTTCTCTGTCTGCGACTACAGGCCTCCAGCTATCCAGATGAGCCGTGGAGTTGAAGTTGCGCGCGGCCGCAGACCTAGTGCCGTCTGATGGGGAGAAGGAGGGTTCAAACAAACCAAGCCTGTGAATTATGGAGTAAAGCTTGCTCAGAGCGTTGTGTAAATTAGCCTGGTTACATATGCACAGGCCTCCTCGTGCCCAGAGGTCATGCACCAACCTAAAGACAATGGTGACATCACTCAGACAGTCTGTGCTTTTGCTCGGACAACAGAATTAACAAAGAAACATAACTAGAGGAGGCGGGTTTTGAATTATTCATGTATTCCTTATTTTTATACCAATGTACTGGAACTTCTCCAACAACATCTTTGTCCAGCAAGTTTTTCTTCTTTTTCGTCTCCCCTCTATCTGCCTGCAACTCGCCCAACACAAACTCACCTTTATCACTAAATGAGAGGGAATGGCTGCCTCCTCCTGACAGGTTATTATTGATCCGTTTCAATGTGCTGTCAAAGTTAGATCTGCCAAATTGCAGGGTTGGACTTAGCATGTTGTCCATCCATCCAGGAGCTGTTGAGTTGGGAGGCAGGTGACCAGCTGACCAGTCAAACAGACGTCTTAAAGGGCATTTCAATTCTGACAGTGACAGCATTAGAGGAGAGCAGCCTGGGTCAAAAACAAACAAGTCTCTCTGTCAGGATCGTAACAAGAGTGAGGAATCTTGTCTGCCCGTGATTGCTCCCTCAACAACGCAGACATTTTAACCCAGAAGAGAAAAAAAATAAATCCAAGTTTCCAAAAATTCCAGAAGTTTGAATAGAAGTTTTGTTAGTGTGGCCTGTGAGCAGATGGAGCAGAAGCATTGCAACCTATCATGCTACATACAACATGTTAAACATACTGTACCAGTAATCATGTTAAAGGGATAGTTCGACATATTGGGAAATTATGGGGCCATTATTGTAGCAAAACTATCTGGTGGTATGTAGGCTGTATTGCTACTGAGGCACAGTGTGGACAGAGTGGTACTGACAAATCGCCACCCGCATTTGCAAAACGCCAGTAATATGTACACATTTACAGTTTTGTCTACACATTTACAAATCTCAATACACTTACAAATCTGATTACTATTTGGAGATTTTTTTTATACTTTTACAAATCTGATTACGCACACATGGATTCTGAATACACATTTACAGATTCCTGTACACGTTCACAAATCTCAATGAGCATTTACAGATTCTTTTACACATTTACAAATCTGATTACGCGCACACGGATTGAGATACAGTTACACAACTCCCCACACACATTTGCAGTATGTAGGCTTAGCTTAGTTTAGCATAAAAACAGGAAAAATGGGAGAAACTTGGGGAGTACTATTTCAAATGTGAACAAAGTTGTATAAAACCTCAGTGGCTCCAGAGGGAAGCCTGAGAAATTGCCTCTTTTTGTGTATTTTCCTATGAATGTTTAGGGAAAGATAGTGGTTTGGGTTAAAATAACATCTGAAGTGGCGTAAATAAAGTACGGAAGTTACGTGAAAAATAAATCAACGTTGACTTCAGGTTTCACACAGAGTAAAAACACCGGTCTCCTGGGCGAAAGTCTGGTGTTTTTTGACCCACTCATCCGCCCCGACTTCCTCCCTATGCAGTGTATGTCACTATTTATACTTCCTGGTTCACAATTACGTGTATTACATACGAATTGATTTCTTGGATTGGATCCAAATTGGATAATATGAATTACAGTGCATTACTTTTCATAGGTATAGCTACAAATGGTGTATGAGAACAGCCTGAACAATGTTGTAGGAGTGCAATTCCAAATGGGTGGATTACTCCTTTAAGCGCCAGATATCAGAGTAAGCATAGGTAGGCGTGATGCTAATGACACACTCATCCTCATTACATTTTCAAGGTAGCAGACAGATAAAGGTAAAACATATCAACTGCAACAGTGCAACTCCAATCACCACTCCTCATTCCTTTAATGACTCTCCTCCCTTCCCCTTGTTTCTGGCTTACCGCTCATTCTGTCCTCCTTTTTGCATTCTTCTGCATAGCCCAAAGGCTTTAAGACATCATAAAAGCTACATACTAGCAGTTCCATATAGTTCTACGAAAATGTGACAATATGTCATCAATAAATTATATTGCATGTTTAGAAGTAATGGATATAAGGATGACATGGGAACTTTATGTAGCATTACTACAACAGCACTACTATTACCTGTGTGTATTATTAATAATGAGTGCCACACGTAGCTCACTACTCTGCCTTAGCTAAGGTGACACTAATGCTCCTGAGGTGTTACATGTGTTGGCGCTGCTGTGCATGTATGTGTGACCTATTGTTTATGAGAGGGACTCATCAGAAGACGGGGGGTTCAGACGCGCCGCCTGCGTTGTCTGCCCAAGCAGAACCTCGTGAACCGGTGAACCTGCAAACCTTGAAATGCAGATCTGAGGCCTGCTGAGGAGTGATGACAGCTGTCATAGCTCTGTGATAAAGTCAAACAAGGGAGAGAGAGGGAGAGAAGAAAAAGAGAAGAAGCAGCAACTTCAACACTTTTGTGCTGAAGACACATGCTATCCAACAATAGGGGGAGGGGGGGAGGGAGTGGTGTGCTGAATTCTGCTACTCAGCATAAAATGTGTCGGATTGAGAAATAAATAAAGGCTGTGAGTGACCACTTGAAACACTGCTGCGCTGCAGGGGATTCTGCTTCCTTTGTTTAGATGCTAATATGCTGCTGTGATAGCAATATAGAATGAAGGGGTCCTCCTCTGCCTTTGATACACATTACCCCTCTGCATCTTTTTTACTAGCCTGGTCCAACAAGAACAGCATCCCTTGGAGAGTAAATGAGGCCCTTTTGTTGCAGGCTGACCTGCAGGCACTGAGCAGCCATTAACATAAGCATATGGGTAATATCTAACATTGCTGCCTTCTGCTTTTGTGTACAAGAAATAATGATGCCTCAATAATATGGCTTTGTTGTTGTAGTGTACAATATTGTACGCTTCTCCAGGGGATGACAGTATGGCTTTAGACGGTCAGAGAATTTTTCCAATTCAGGTTTCCATCTCTTCGTGTATCCATATTTAATGTAATGCATCCTCAGAATATTATCTGCCGTACAGGCTCAGTGACCTGGTCGTGTCCTCAGTTTTCCGTGTAAAATGAGGCTGCCTGTCACACACAGGGTCATTGCACTGGATCACTTTGTGAGCCGCTGTATGTCGAGGGTGTGTGGGCAAACTTAAGTGAGACCCCGAGCAGGAAATGGACAGGAGGGGATCAAAATGAGTGATGGAGAGACAGAGTTCGACTGGGGAAAAAGGAAAACACCAAACTAAGAGCAAGGACCTTCTCAAGTTTCATTTTAATAGCACAGGGCCATTTTTCTCCCTTTACGCTAAGCACAGACCCGGCCATTAGGGCCTCTCTGTAGAATGTGTAAACCTCCTGCTATTAAAACCACAATTTGCACTGTCAGCTCCTATGAGCCAAATCTATGACCACAGTACAACCCCTCCCCCCTCTGCACGACTCCGACTCCTTTTTTTTCCCTTTTGTAACAAGTTTCAGGCCACAATAACCATCATCAGTTAAAGGCGGCGGGTCCATTACACTTCCCCTGTTCACACAGCCCTGCATTAAGCTAATATTATCTATTCCCAGAGTGGCCCAGCCCTTCACACACCCCATCAATTATTAATCTCCTTGCTCACAGCTAATGTTTGGTCTGAATTATTTAAACCTATCTTCATTTATCAATAAACATAAATGTTAAACAAAGAATGCTGATGAGCATGAATTACACTGTAAAAAAGTTTATGAGATTATTTTGATGGGAGGTGATTTATGGAGGTGATATTCGCTGGTAATGTTTCAAAGGAAGGACGGAGGATTGTGAAAGAAGGGAGAGAGAGAGAGGAGGAGGTGGTGGGGGGGGGGGCCTTTTTGTTTATGGTCAATACTGTTAGCACTTTAGCAGTCAACGGGAAAACGCCACATTTCCAAATGTAACTCTGTTTTCGTCTCATCCTTCGTTAATGAATGGATTATTTCACAACGTAAGTGAATCCAAATGTGTGTCCCACATATTTGCTGTTGTTGAAAGCTCTTACATATTAGTCCGGTCCTCCCTAGGGTGCCATTACTGGTCAATACCCCTGCAGTGAGAACAAAATCAACCCCGCACCTCTGAGATGTCCAACCTGTTAAATGGAGAAATGAGCAGACATGAGCACAACCTCTCTGTTAGGTCTTGCTCTGAAAGGGAGGCCTATCCCGCCGCAGCCTTTTTGACTAATGAGGGAAAACAGGCAAACGTCACAGTTCTCCCTTAAGCAAACACATTTGGATATTATGGATGACCTATGGAGGCAGGAATAATACGAGCCCCGAAGGGTGTGAAGGAGCTCGGCTCGGGGCCGGCTGCAGATGTCACCCAAGAAGTCTGTGCCACCTTCGCTGTGGAATGCTGGGAATTCCTCGCCATCTTGCCCTGTAGCGGAGAGGATGGCTTAGAAGATAAGACGGAATAAATAAAGCCTTTACATATATAGAATTTATGTAAGACAAAGGACGAGATGTCAGGGTGTGCATGTGCTCAGGGAGGATGTCGATGGAGTGGGTGGGATTGGTTCACCCCCAAAATACCCAAGACTCCCATATCCAATCCAACTGTTATTATTCAAACAGTCTGAATCGACAGATTAGGTTTCACAGAGCACAAAGAGTGGCCGTCTGCAATCACAGAGATAGGAGAAAGAGCAGCCACACATTTATAGTGACACCCAGGGGTATGTGTCTTCACGTGATTTTAGATCACTCACTGACATTTTTCCTTCCATCCTCCCAGTCCAAATTCGATGCCCCCTGCGCAGCACCTCACCACGCCACCTAAATCCCCACCTTCCCCACCTCCACGCCGCCGTCTCCCGTGTTGGGTAAACAAGGCGGAACCCTCGTCAGCGTGGTTAAGCTGGCGGCTCGTGACAGAACGCTGAATGAGTGATTTAAGGTTTCAAGTGAGCAGCTTTCACAGTTAATTAACCTGCTGATGGTTGTGCCTGTGTGGTGGAGAGAGGAGCGAGGGATTCAGGGGAGGAAACCCTCTTCAGTCGCGTCGCCGTTTCAAGTTTAGACAGCCACGCACATTACTGCGACACCGTGGCTAAAGTCTTCCAGCGGAGCGATCACTCATTTGCTTCTCTGGAAGCTGCTGGTTCTGCAGGTTTGGCCTCGTCTTCTCTCTTCACCTTCGAACATAAGAAAACCAACGTGGCTCTCAAGAGAGGGAAAATGAATCAAAAGTTAATGTGTACATGATTGTCAGACTGCTGCACATGTGGCCTACTGGAATGGTGGACAGCTTGCTAAAGTTTGAAGACATTTTAAGTTAAATCATATTAGTGCAGTGCCCGTTCGGAGCACGTGCCCGTCCAGAATGGGCCGATTGTTTGGCCCCCAGAAGTTGAACCATGGTATGGCTGCTTGTACTCGCCAAGTATGAAGTTGATTGGATGAACGGTTCTCGATATGCGAAGGACAGTCATACATACATACACAGACAAACAGACAGCGAATACTTCCTTTATAGATAGATGATGCTGCTACAGTGCCACCTCTTGGCCCAATGGCACCAAATTTGCCATGGTCACTCAGACATCATGTCTACACATGTCCACCAAATCTGGTTGCAGTAGCACAAAGCGTTCAGGAGATATGACATTTTTTGTAATATAAGCCCTGCCCACAGCATTTCAGCTAACTCTGAGGGCCAGCTATAGCAAAATTGTATGGGACATCAAAAATCCCCAAAAATAACTTCTTCTGGCTTGGTCCAGAGATGTTTTGTACCAAATATGGTGACGATTGCTCAAAATTTTAAGGAGAAGCATTAAAAAATCTGATTTGGACAAAATTCAAAATGGCGTAAGATCAGTCTTGACACAAATGGGCGTGGCTCTTATAGATAGATTCGTCTGGACCCTCAAAATCCAGGGAAAAAATTTGAATTTTGAGACTTGCGGTTTAAGAGTTAGAGGCCAAAACGTAAAGTGCATTGTTATAGCGCCAGCACCATCTGGCCAAATTGCACCACATTCGACATTGCGCTCCCTTGGTTCCTGAGCAATACACCCGCCAAGTGTGAAGTAGATCAGATGAGGAGATATGTGAAAGACATATGGAAAGACAGACAGAGATTCCTCGCTTTATAGTTAGATAGGCATGCAGTGCAGATATCTGGATATGATCTCATTCTTTTCACCTTGAAGTCTCAAACAGGCCAGAAAAAAAGTTCTGAATCAGTAATTACGAAAACCCTTAGCCACTCACTCAGGAAGACTCGCTACCGCTGGGATGGCGAAATACCAGCGACTACTTCACCCCTGTGAAATTTTCAGGAAGTTGGCTGTTAAGCCGCATTTAAATATGAGCTAATCACTCCCGCTGTAAATTTCCAAAACACTTGCCATTCACGCTGGGAGGTCAGGGACTTTGGGGGTAGACGTGTCGCTCTAGGCCGTTGCGATTGGAGAAAACCACACATGCACACGCACGCTCTCACACTTTGAAACGTGCAACGTTAACAGTCATCAATGCTCTTGCGCTGCTCGCCAGGTTTCTTCAGAAACTTGATCTCCGGCGTGCTGAAAGCTGGTTCTTCACCTGTTAGCAGAACACCCACCAGTCTCCGGGGTCACTGTGTGTATTTTTCTCTGGTTTGCCACCCAGGCAGGAATGCATGGCAAGGGGAGGATAGTGTGTGTGATTCATGCCTCGATAATTACAGTGTGTGTCCTCTCATTTTTAGCAGCTGACTATTCAAACAGATGCTACAGAGATATGCCCTGACAGGGATTTATGTGTTTCTTTAGATGTACTATGCAATTTAACCGAACCATAAATTTTCCCGAAGACGAGTGTGATATTTTAATTGCATTTTATGAAACAATACTTGTAAAGATAATCTTTGTTTCCATCAACAATTCCTTTTAAATTTTCCTATAACCAATTGATCTAAGTGTAAATGGGCACTGCGCTGACAATCTACATAAAAGGCATAATTTTCCTTTAAGATGGAGCGTTCACATATTCATCTGCGTGGCAGTAATGTAAGATCTTGGCTAATTTACATCATCCTTGAGGCAGTGCAGCAAAACAATTTCCCAGTGAGGGCAAAAGCATTGACAAAACCAAATAAGAACATGCAAGTCATTATTGACTCTTAGCCTTTTTTAACTACTCTCCTAAGGACACTATAATTGTCTATCCATGTATATGAGTAGCTCCAGGTTGTTTCAGATTGCTCTTTGATGAGATCATGTATATAATGTCAGTAAATTGTACAATCATGGTTTGTATTGATATGGATTGTAGAGTAATCAGGAAAGCATTTAATAACAGATTTCTCTTTTGTATTTCCTTGTATAAGTGATTTAAGAGAGTGAAAATCAGTTGGAGAAGATATGTTACATTAATAAGGCTACATAAACCCATATAATTGTTTAATACAGTTATGTTTCCAAGCATATAGAATAAATTGAGACTATTCGAGGTACATCTGTACACTTTAAAAGAATGCTTCTATTAGCTTCGTTGTATAAATGGCTATAAAACAAAATATTTTAACTATATATAATGCACTGTGCATATACTACTGTATGTTTCTGAGCTATTCATGAAAGTTAGAGACAAATTCCGCATACACTTGTAATAGACAGTAGCAGTTTAAAGAGGACCTATTATGCTTTTGTGCTTTTTCCCTTTCCTTTAGTGTGTTATAAAGTTTTTTGTGCATGTCTGCAAAGCTACAAAGTCCAAATTCCACACCAAAGGGAGTTACTCTCCCCCACAGAAACACTGCTCCTGAACTGCCTGAAACGCCTTGCTTGAAGTCCCGCCTTTTCTTCTGTAGCGTGGTGATGTCATCAAGTAGCACATTTGCATAATAGCTGCCTAGCGGCTAGTTTGGCACAACCTCAAAAAAGCTAGTTAGAGCGGAGTCCAAAGAGTTTGGTTCGGTTGACCAATCGCAACAGAGAGGGCCAGCTGACCCAGCCGGTGTGAGAAAAATAACGCAATATTTGAACATTAAAGCATGTAAACATATTCTAGTAGAAGTATGCACCTGAATATAAGCATAATGGGTCCACTTTAATTATTTATAATACTCTGTGCATCTAATATTGTATGTTTTTGGAGCTATGCATGAAAGTCAGAGACAAATTCAGCATCCTCTTGTAACATTCATCTCTAAACTCAGAATAACATACTTGTTAAAGTGCTGAAATGTTGAGTGAATAATATGTGTGTGCACACACGTCTTGCTTTTTCCTCTAAAGGGAAATGGGAATGTAGAATAGAACGCTGCGCCACTGATCTATGGGACTCAATGATGCAGCCCTCTCCCAAGGCACTCTGGGATGCATTTAGGACATGCATGGAGAAAACAATGGCGGGTGTATTACCAGAAAAGATAAATCTATCTCATTAATCCCTTATTCTCCCAGGCTGGGAGGCACATCTAAAGGGAACATGCAGGAGCAGTATTGTACGCTAGGATCTTTCACACAGATGGGCAGAGGAGAGGAGAGGAGAGTAGAGGAGGAGGGGCCACAGTGTCAATCTGTGCATCATTAGACAGTGCAGCGATGGCGAGAGGAAGAGAGGGATTACCAAGATGTGGCTTTCACAACAAAATGATCAATGATGTCTTTGTCTTGTCATATAAATGATGCTGTATCCCTTTTTCTTTGAAGCCGTTCATCCACATGAAATCGAAGTATGCAGAAGCTGTGGAATTAAAAATTAAAATAATATATTTTTATAATGGTTCAGTGATTTGGTTATTTTAACATTCTTGCCATTTTCTACATATTCAATCTTAAAGTAAATCACAGTATTTATTGACTTTATAGAAATCTCCCCGTCAGTGGTTTTCCAGCCCAGAATTCCCCCGTAACCTTATTCTGCTGCATGTTCAAATTACCACCAGTAAATTCGATCGATTTCAGTCAAAAATGACATTGATTTTTGCCCATCTGAAACGGCCAGGGAGTCCATAAAACAGATAAATAGGTCATAACCATTTTACCAGCCTGTAGAATCCCACAGAAAGATTTAAGGGGTCATGAAAGTCTGATGGTTAAAAATGAGGCTTGTAAGAGCATCCCTGCAAAAAGGCCAACGAAAAGAATGCTGCATGACGAAAAAAGCTCCATCTATAAATGAGAAAGTGTTGATGGCTGACGGCTTTGAAACCAGATGTGGAGAGAAAAATATTTTTCTTTTGTGGAGAAAGGTCTTGAGTTTATACCAATTAAGGCTCCGGCCATAAAGTATTATTTTAAGGTGAACACGGACACATTTATTTCTTTAAATAGTGCTACAAAGAGCACAAATGGAAGCAGACTTGCAGGGCTGAAACCTAAGTTGATTGCAAATTCAATTAGGCAAATTCCTTTGCTAATTTCAGAGGCTGGTTGATATGTGATACACCTGAAGCTGGGAGATTTTCCGATGGATAAGGGCTCTAAATGAAAAGCCTTTGGTTTGAATGGTTGTTTGAATAGCTCCACTGTGCAGCTAACTAATGCTTTTCAGTTACCAGGACCTCTCTTTTGATTATTACTGAAATACCTGGTTATAGAGAGAATATGGGCTTTGGAAGTGATTCATTACAGCACACACATACACTTATATCACTGCTTAACAAGTTCCAGGACATAGAGAAGTTTTGTAAATTGTAGAACTTGCTCGAGGAGCGCTGTCAATATAAGTGGTTGTATTCTTGTCAAAGTGTCATTGAGCGGTAGTTGAAAGTGTCTAGACATTTAAAGGCTACCGCTGACCTTGGTGCTTCGCTCCACGGCACCTCAACGGTGACTAAAGAAAGTATCGCAAATGCTATTGATCCACCTCCCGTCCAACTTCGTGCTGCCCGTATGGGGATCAAACTTCCATGATCTTGAGTGCATTACTAACTTTTCGACTGTGGGTAAATGCATTTGTGTTGCACAACAGTGGGTCGATAGCCAGGACTGCCTGTGTTGTTGACAGGTAAAGCACTATTACTAATTTATTTCTCACCTTTCCCTAGTCTGGACTAAGAGCTGAGGATGCCATGTCTGGGGGGGCCGAGCTAGATTTCAGTGCTGTCAACCTTTTATTTCACCTGTCAGAACGGTGACGGACGTACAAGTGCTTGTTTGCTCTTCCTGTCGTCTTCAGCCGCATTGGCCGTGACAGGCTGCACGGAGGAAATAGACGGAGTGCACATTTCAAGGACCCCCCCACACCCCCTCCACGTCTTCATGGTATAGCTGCGCTTCATGTGAGGAGGTGGGATTTAAGGAAGCAAGCACCTCTTCCTTGTCTTCTTCCTCCCGAGACATAATTTACTACAAAGAAGAAGAGGAAGTGTGGTGGGTGGAGGTGGATTCGAGGGTCGGGGGTAGGCGATGTGGGCTTTAAGGTCAGATCAGGAAAACACCCGTCCATCTAAAGAAAGAGAACATGTTCAATAAGGCAAACAGAAAACCAAAAACTGTATTCAACACCATTTTCATACGACCCTCCAAATCAGTAAATGATGGTTGGTGTTCTGGTGAGAACGCTTCTTGTCAATCCTCCAGATCACCCAGGAAGTAGCATCCTGAAATCTAATTTGTTCAATGCAAAATAAAAGCTGAAATACATGATTATCACTTAAACATTACAGATGCTCGCAGATACATAGGCCTCTAAAAAAAAAAAAGTGGCTTTTTCGGTGCAGATTTCAAAACTATAGCCACTCCGCTCAGATGTAGACGTTGAGCTCAGCCAAATCCACATAATGACATCAGATTATGCCTCTCAAAACCATGAAAATAAATACATCTTTCTGCAGCCTTGGCTTTGAGGTTTGTGAGGTTGGAGGGCCGCCGCTTTTTGGATGCGCATGAAAGGTTTTGTCTTTATTTCACTGATTTATCTGGAAGTAGTGAGACTTCCTCTCTGTAAACCGCCGTAGTTTTAATGATAGATTTGTAGAACAGGGAGAAGACAGCTCAGACTCGTGGCAACGCTGTTACGGTCCACGACGTGAGTTCTGAAACTGAATTCAGATTTTAAGCTAAATGGACATCAGCAGAATGACCAGATCCGCATTGAATGCTTTTGATTTATGTAGTCTGTGTCTTCCAGTGGTGGAAAGTAACTAGTACATTTACTGAAGTGTACGGTTTGAGGTAGTTGTGCTTTACTCGAGTATTTCCATTTTATGCTACTTTATACGATCTGCTCCACAACATTTCAGGGGCAAATGTTGTACTTTTCAGTCCACTATATTTATTTAACAGCAGTAGTTGTTGCTTTGCATGTTAAGACTTTACATAAAATATCTGACCAACAAGGCATGTCATTTTTATTTATGTAGCCCAATATCACAAATCACAAATTTGCCTCAGGGGGCTTAACAGTCTTCATCAACTCCTAATGTAACAGCTCTGAACACAAAGACTCACAAGCGGGACTCGAAACAGTTGAAAGCAATCAATCGTTTACTTGGTAAGAGTTCAAACCAGAGTTTGGCAAAAGATAATCCATCAGCGATATATGATATTACTTTCACTCAAGTAAAGGAACTGATATTCTGATAGCAAGAATGCACCCAACAGACCAAATTAACCTACATTTCCATTAATTGTATGTAAAATATACAGATGAATCAAATGTCAGGAGCTCATTTGTTGCCTGTGATGTGTCCACTGGCAGAAATGAGTGCTGGCTGAGGGGTGGAGTCCACGTCTCTCCCTCTCTGTCAGCCAGTGAGGAACCTTGCACAGGGGAACTTTAGAACGAGCCTTTGTTTTGGTCGACTCTCCTCCTCTAGCTCCGCTGTCATCCTTTGATCATGACAGGCTTCTCGCTCTCTTCCTCACTCTTCTGTCTACCCTCATGGGTCTGATGGGAGAGAAGACACGTTTCAGGACAGCGCCGGGAGAGACAAAAGTATCCCATTCACCTTGTCCGTTTCCCCCCGCAGGGCCATTCCTAGCCTCACCTCCCAGCCCCCTCCTCAAGTTCCCCAGTCAGGTGACAGGAGGTAAGAAAACACTCCTGGTTTTCGCCAGATACCAGGAGAGGCTTCTCCAACAGGGGCCCGTATTAGTCCTCCTCTATGCACTGTCAGTATTCTTCTAACCAAGACTGGGGTCAACACCTGTGGATATCACGCCATGCGGCTGGAGAAGGATGTCAAAACGTGTCAATCCCCTAACTAGACTTTAGGAATGAGGAAAATTTCTAGGGTGTTATTGTTGCATTACAGGTCCTTAGCTCATTATCGCTGACAGCTAAACCACCCAGGCTCTTGTCTTTAATGTTGGAATTCTTCACTCAAACGGCGGCTAAAATGTTAAGCAACTCTGTTTGCAAAGTTGCATTTTTTAAGCATCCAAGTAAACCCCCGCGCCCCCACTCCTCTGTTTTATTTTAGGCGGTGTATTGATTTTTGTATTTACCCCGGTCGTGCCCATACATCTCTTCCATTCTCGTCTTCTCCCGGGCTCGCTGTAATGCCTCGGTCCAAACACAGCGAAGTGTCAGTCCTCTGCTATGCGTTCGGTGCTGCTGCCCAGCTTTGAATGCCCCCAAACTCTGTCAATAATATTGATGTAATCCACAGGCATTTTTGAGTGATCCTGCTGTCGCGGGGACATAATGACAGGCAGTGGAGGCCTGATTGGATCTGCACTACAGCGAGGTCGGCCGGCGCGCAGCCAACACAGCCAGGCATTGATAAAGTGTCACAGACTTCAGTGCTTTGATTAGCCCTTCGACTAATGCCATGCTAAGCAGAAACATTACTCTGCCCCCGCTAGCTATACAGCTAGAGGAGGGGAGGGCTGGCTGAGGGAAAGGGAGAAAATATACTCTACAGGGAAATTAACCAATGCGGATGAAATGGTGTACCAAGGAAATTCTTGGATAAATTAACAACGCAATTACATTACATGACACACTGCAAGATGGATGAGGAAAACTTGGCTGGTATTATGTTCTGTTTTCCAAATTGCAATTTATTTGAGGGCTCTAATGGATGCCGTATTAAAACATCTTGGGCTGCGGTCAGATTTCATTGTGTGTCACCCAGACGTGATTGATGACCCTCTCTTCCACGCCCCTCGACCCCCCCCCTCCACCCACGTCCTCTCTTGCAACCTCTTACTTCACCCTCCTACGTTCCCCCCATGCTGCATTCTCTGCACATTTACTGGGAATTTTAAACATTAGCAACATTTATATGGATCCAGGAGTATGCGATTGATTTTCTTATCACTTAATTTCCTTGCTTGCTCCTGCAACGAGACGATAAATTCTGTGCTACTTGCATACTGAGAGCCGCAGTCCATCTCCTCTCTTGATCTCTCCCTTTCTCTCTCACCCCCGTAGTAAAATTTTATCAATAATGCCATTTTCTTGGAATCCCGCCCTCTCATCATCTCCCTCTGATCTTCCTCTGCTTTTCATGTGCTTTTGTTCCAGTTGCAATGATAGCTCCAGCTATTCTTGAAATGAAAATATAATCGAAAGTATTTTTATTGCTGTAGCAAATGCATTAGCGCGCGAGGGACATCTGGAAATCATCCACAGTGAGCTTGCTCAGTTATGGCAATATCATAGTGACTTTATTTTACCATTCATAATTACTCACAGGACAGTGAAAAACCACATGCTATCTGCTTTGAACTCGGGGGAAGAGGGTTTGCCCAGATTGACCCGAACAAACGTGAAGCAACCCAATCCGTGATACACTTTTCCCTTTTCAATCATACACCCCCCCCCCCCTCTACCTTTCTCTCTCACTCGGAGGTGAGTGGAGCCTTCCGGGGAGGGAAAGGTTAATAACATTCAGAATAAATCAACGTGCAGCACATCCCCTGGATGACATCAGCGAGTGCTCCTCCAACCCATAGGGCCATAAACAGCTTTGTTTTTTTTCTCAGGTTTGTTTCAGATGTGAGCAAACGGATAAATAATGAATGAGCCGCACTGACGGGACACATATTTCACTTAGCGGAAATGGCTTTAATGCAGTCGGCCTGTATTACACTCCCAATCACTGGGAAGCTGAGGAGCTGCATGGGGAAAAGGATGTTCAAACAACATTCAAAGAGTGTTGAACTCCGCTGTATCTCCAATGTAAATGACCTAGTTTTCAACAAAACTCCTGAACCAGCTTCTCACCTGCTGTAGCCTTTTAAAAAAGGATGTTACATAGGATTAGAAATATATTAATTTAGATTGATTAATTGTATTCATGCAAGATAATCTTAGAAAAACAAAAAAAAGTGCAAATAAAACAGAAGGAATTAAGAAAAACATCTGGAAAATGGCATAACGTCGACTTATTTTTGGCATTGTTTAATTCCCTCAGACATTACATTCTTCTGTCAAATCATTTCCCATACCACAAAACTGCAGCGCTTATACATTCCCAGCATGTAAATGAAATGATTATTTTTACTTTTTGGGGAGGGATATAATAGGAAACTACTTCGTATGCAGCCCCGTGGAGTTCCACTTTCTGGACTTTGATTTCTGGTACGCAAAAACGTCCGAGACGTAACTGCACAATCTTATTCTAATTGACTATTTATTTATGTAATCCCAACAGAAGTATTCTCTTTGTGGTTTTGGGGAAATTCAGCGTGACTTTCCCTTTTCCCAGGTCTCGACGGTTAAAAACAAAAGTGGGCCTGAAGTTCTTTTTGGCCATCACATGGCTTTTAGAGGGTTTGTCTAAACAAAGTTTGGGGTTTGTAAATAGCGAAGGTTATCTGGCCATCGAGGCCTCCAGATGGCGGCTGAGCCGGACCACCTGCTATGGAAATGCCTTTGCTGTGAGGACTGGGTGGAAATATTCAGGCCCTGATTCTGCTTTCTCACTCTCTGTGTCTCTCTCCCATGCATACACACACACATACACACACACACACATCTTTATGGTTAACATGGTCGGAGCGAGGATGAGAAGAAGCCCTCTGCTCGTTTTTCCCCTTTGAGGGCCTCCCCCTCTGCCTCCTCCCCTCTCCCCCCATATTGACCCCCCATCACTCTCCCCAGACTTTACCCTCAGAACAAAACAGCTGGACAGGGGAGGGCTTTCCTGCAGGTCCAGACCTATCATGTAAAAAGATGACACATCTTTTGAAGAAACTGGGCAAAAGGGAGAAGAGGCGGTTTCGGGAGAGAAAACATAAACAAGGGTGTTTTAATATGATGGTCGCCGGTGGCACACAAAGAAAAGTGGAAGAGGGCGAAAGAAAAATTGCTTACAATCCAAAGCCTTTGAATGACAGCCTGGAGACCTAAAGCATGAAACATAAACCTTGTTTTCACAGCCTGAATGCAGAAGAATGGATTTTGTGTTTGTCTAATAATTTCTCTGCTGGAGTCAAGATCCAAGTGACTATATCTTTGCTTTTTTTTCTTTTATCTGGTATTTTTAATACTTTATAATCCAGTTAAAGACTCTCTGTTTCATGGCTGAACATCTTCAGTAAATAAGAAGAAAATATGTGCACAGTGTGTTTCTAAGAAGCCAGAAGATCTTTAAAACCCCTCTGATACGTAGCCCCTTCCCCATTGCTTTAAAGAGAAAACTCCTCTGATACCATATCACCCAATTGTCTGTTTTGACACTTGACTTTGATCGATAGAGGTTCAGCATTGTGGTTGAACACACGCCCCCTTCCCCACAACCCTTTAACAGGTCATGAAAAGCACCACTGTACATCAAAACAACCAACACACTCCCCGCCGCATCATCCAACATGACACATGTGAGACAACACTGACCACAACAATGGTTCGACCTCTTTGATGGTAAAATGCTTGAGTGTTTATTTACATCGGGCAGCCTCCTCGCCTGTCCGTCAGTTGTGCGCAGCGCGTCGGGGTCTTTGAAGTCATCGGGGCACAGCAGTGATGCGGCATCCCGCCCGGGGAGCGTGAAGAGAGGCGGCCATATTGGCAGCACTTGTTGAAGACACATGGGCAGAATCAGACACAGAGCGTTTGATCAGGGAGAGGATTCGGCCTTAATGGCAGAGGAGGATGAGCGTGCAGCTGTGCTGTGGTTTTTTGATTTGTCCGATGCAGTGTGGTGAAGAGGTATTTGAATTCAAAGTGTTTTGGATCAGAACCATCCTTTGCCTGTCAGAAAGATGTGAGTTAATTCAAAATACTGTTGACTGTATTAGAAATAATGTGGGCTGTGTATTGGCAAGAATCTGGCGATACGATACGTATCATGATAGAGGGGTTACGATTCAATATACTGTGATGTATTGCGATATTGTAAGCAAGGTGCAATTTTTTTAATCTAATTTTAGGAAAACTGTCATGTCAAGAATACACTACCATATGTATAAAATCTGAGTAAAAAAGTTTACTTTTTTAATGCAATCAGGATCTGCATTTGAATTTATTCAGCACTACTTTTTGTGCAATCTGAGCCACTGTCCGCATGGTTGCACGAAAAGGGCGTATGAATGACAGGATGATGATCAAAGCAAAAGCATGTAATAAGAATGCTGTGTGTGCTTTTGGTGTGTCATTTGTGCAACATATAGTCTGTACTGACTGAGATGTAAATGCATCCACGTAAATATGCCACGGTCAGAGCTAGTGACGTAGACTAAAAAGTGAGAAAGACTGCTTGTGGCGGCGGGCTGGTGAGGGGGATGGATCCAACAAACACAGGACTGTTTACCAGGAGACCGGGTGTACGAGACCAATGTTTTGATTTGTAAGTTACATTAGTGACATTTGTGACGTGTTTTTTTAGTGACATTTGTGATGTGTTTTCCGTATTTATGTTACGTTGCTTCCGTAAGTATTGTAGTTTATGTACTTGTTTTGAGGCCAACCATGACGTTTTTCCTAAACCTAACTAAGTGGTTTTGTTGCCCCCTGCTGGTACTGCACCGCCAAACACGTGTGTAATCAGGCCTCGGCGAGGCAAAACATAAGATATCCTCATAACGCTATCCACTGGTGGACAGGAGCGTCTATTACACGCTTTGGTGTGATGCCGGCTTGGTCCGCCACAAATCTTTGCATGTAAAATATTAATTTAAAAATCAATACAGTGTTTTTCAGACTCCATACAGTATCATACAACCTAATATCGCGATACTCAAGTGTATCAATATTTTCTTACACCCGTAGTAATAATAGGCAGTGACAGGGAAATCTCTGAGCATGAGCACAAGGGCACAAAAACACAATTACACCTCATGGACACTCACTGCTGAGTGAGTGTCCGCTGCTACTGCCACAGATCTGCATACGGGCGCCAACCTCCACCCTCCACCCTCCACCCTCCACCCTCCACCCTCCACCCCAGCCCCCGCTTTATCCCACACTGTTAATTAAAGCTGAAAGGTTACAAAAGGTGGGAGCCAATAACAAGGCCACATATTACATTTAAGTTGCTTCTCTTTCTTACACCCTCTCAATAATTCATGCTATCAGAGTGTCTACAAGGAAGTGAGGCTTCTCTTCCTCCCAGAAAGCCTCAGACAAGGATCATCTGTCCTCTGGACTCATTGTAAGTAAGGAAGTGTGGCCAACAATACATACCAAGTCAGCCCCAGCCTCATAAATAAATATGGTGATTGTTAATGGGGTTTAAAATTACTCATCCTCTGATCCCCAGCCGACTACTAGTGTGACCACTGTGGCATACAAGCGCATGGAGGCTACATGTCCCTCCAGATAGAATGTCTGGCACCAGTGATACCACAAAATGGCCACAATGCCTCCACTTCCACTTCGTCCTTGTCGTCTCTCTTATCTCCAGACGCATCGCCTTCCTCACCTTTTCCTTCGCTTCAAGGTGGATGTTTTTTTCCCACACCTTTTCTCATGTTTCAAGGTGGCTGTTTTACATCAGCGGATAGCAAATAAAGTCCACTTTTTTTTCCCAGTGTCTGTATCCAGAGCTGCTTTTCATTTTTATGCTCCTGAGTGTTTACTGATTCCTATCAGTGTTTGAATGTCATTACACCTGCGGCCACCAAGGCTATCGTTCTCGAGGTGTATTTTGTTTATCATCCCTCTGAATTGATTTCACTCCGCTCGAGCATACGCATTCAGCAGACTGATAGCCCTACTTGACTCATGAAAGGAAATACCGCTCAGGCATGTAAAGATATAGAATTATGCTGTGTGTTGAGTCTTTTTTAAAAATATCCCACTCTCGTAGACGCTGTTATGACTTTTATAGAAATGTTTTTATAATTGAAATATAATACAAGCGCGGTCTTCCATTTCCATCCACTTGTGCTTGAAAATATATTTTTCTTCTAATACTGAGAGAGCACAGAACATGCTCTCTAATAGAAATGTAAACTGTCTGTGGTCCATGTTTATACTGGCATTGATAAACATCATGAATTCAGGCAGCATCTGGTCTTAAGGACAGTGTTTATTTTTCTACTGTACAAGAGAGATGATATATTTTCTCCAGATTCCTTTGGCTCTGCTGCAACATTTCTGCTTGGTCATGTTCATTTCTAATGAATCGTTCGGAGCGTACAGTTTACTTTAACAGGTTTTTGAATGGCCGCATTCATAATTTATTATTATTGTTATTATTATTATTATTATTATTTCCTTTTTGCAAGAGTATGCATGAACAGTCTTCTGAGGTGTAGATCATGCCTCTGCTCTCTTCTCCACCATAGTGTGGTGTAGTGTTTCTTGGTGCTCCAGCTCGATTGCATGCCTGTATCTCCCCCTCCAGGACAACTCGCATTATGGTCCCAGTCTCCCTCAGCATTGAGACTAGAGAAGGCAGCAGTTGGAGATCTCCATCTCCATCCTCAGATTCAGAAATCTGTCATTCAAATCACTGAAGGAAAATAAAAATATAATATCCAACAGCCAAATGATGCTCTGCTCTGAGACAAAATAGTTCTAGGAGGGAGGGATTCGGGCAATTTGCCTGAATTCTGTTATTCCCAGCCCTGCTCTCGTCTGTGTTCCCTACTCCCCAGCGCCAGCCTGAGCTGATAACAAGTGAGTGCACTCCCTAGAATGATGGATGGGCCTTAGCCATGGGCTTGTCAGGAGAGGGTGCAGGGCCATATGGAAGTGGCATATGGAAGCTCATAGTAGAAGATGGGGCAAAAGGAGGGGAGTGACAGAGATATACATTAAAGACTCCGCTTTGCTCTTAAAAATGCAAGGTTCATCAGTTTAGTGGGGAATATCAGTCAGTGGCGCTTCCTTCCGTGGGACTGGAGGCAGACAAACAGAGGCAGATGCAGGAGGTTGTCCTTTTGTGATTGCAGTTTCCTTTTTGATCCCCTTTTTTTTTTTTTTAAGTTAGGGCTGCAGTAATTGTTTGCAGTTATTACCAGAACTGGAAAATGTAAGAATTTAAATAAAGAATCGCAAAGAGCTTCAGCAGAAACTGTAATATGGGACTTCTGTTTTATATTCTGAGCGTTTTCCTATTGATTCAGTGTTGTGTTGTTGTCAGTCACATTTAATTTCCACTTTAATTCAGAGGGATGCCTGCGCATGAGTTCACCCATGCAGTCCTGTGAACAAGCATTAATTATGTCTTCAGATCAAGTCATGATCAGTCTATTTTTACCTTTCTATCTTTGTCTGTGTGCATGTGTGCGTGTCTGCGTGCACGTGTACTTTCGGGCGTGGATACGCGTGTGTCTGTCTGTCTTTCTTAGTGCCCTGTGGAGTGTCTGTGGGCCCCGAGGAACTCTGTTTGATTGTTTAAAGCCCTTCTTAATTGGCGCTTTGTCTGCGCGCTCCTAAATGAGGCGGGACACCCACGGTGGGGGTTCCTGTGGAGACCGTGGGCCGTTTGACAGCCCCCACGGAGGGGCCTGTCCCGCAACCCCTCAAACTGCCAGCCGCATGACAGCGGCCCATGCTGCACCACCCTGGCCAATTAAAACTCAGCTGTCAGGACGAGACACTGTACCAACACTGGGTGACTGAGTGTGACTGCGAGATAGCAGAGAGAGAGAGAGAGAGAGCGAAGGAGTGTGTGTGCATGTGTGTGTTGGTGGGGTTCATGTGTTTTTGCAATCATTAGCTGATGAATGGACCCCCTCTCTCCTTGGCCTCCTGTGTTTGTGTACAGTATGTATTCATTCCAGTGTCATAAGGTGTACGTGAGGCACTCATGCCCGTGCATGCTTTAAAATATCCACCCATGTGTTCAGATTGTGTGTGGAAGTGTTCTTTGTGAAGTGCTCGGCAGACAGGCTGTATTGGGTTACATGCAGACAGATTTGTAATTCGGAGTAATCACTTAGGACAAGCCCTTACACCATTTTATCTGGTCATGACTCTAGGCCAAAGTCAATACTCATAGTATAGTAATGAGTTGGGGCTAACTGAGCACGTTTTATTAAAGCTCCGAGGAGTGAATCTGATGCCAGGCTGCTTCCCCTCGAAAATATCTCATTCTCTTTCTTTTACACATTTTCTCCTCCGTCTGTCTCTCCGTCTCCGTCTACCTGCAGCAGCTATCAGACCTTAGGCCTTCTGCTCATAGGTGGTATAGCAGTGCCTCATCCCTCGCTTTTGTTGTCTAACAAACGTAAACAAATCCCTTCCAAACAGGATAAAGGGAATTATTGGCAGGATCTCGCACAAACCGAGATGTTCTTTTCGCAAAACATCGAGCAAGTCTTTGCAAACGCGTTCGCTAAAAAATCTCACATTTATGTTTAAGACATAAAATCGCTGCAAAACAGGTCTTATGTGAGGAGATTACTCTGGAATGACAAAGATGAGTTAAACCCCCCTTTGGCGGGATCCAGATTTGTAATCCGAGATTCCAGCATTGGGCATAGATTCAGTTTAATCCCCGCTGAAGGCAAAACACAGTTATTGGAAACTTCTCACCTCGTCATAACCATGTTCGAGCATCACATAAAAGCTCACCTCAGCAATATGAAAATCCTCGGCATTCTTTTCAACAAAGGGGATCGTCTTACCTCATGGTCCCCTTATTGAATCCTCTGCCTCTCTGGTGGTAGATATGCTATATGTAGTGAACAATGTAACATTGTTGAGAAGGTGCACCAGCACTCTACCCTTGGGCTAGTCTGTGAAGGAGCATGATTTGATTGACAGACAGTTTCTTTTGGGGTAAGTAATAAAGTCGGAGTCAGAAACGGTGCAGCTGCATATCCACCTTTTCACCTGCTGTGTGGCTGAATAAAAATACAAGATATTCTTCTGCTTGTAAGGCAAAAATACACCTTTCTTTAAAAAAAAAAAAAAGAAGTAAAAATTTAAGCATTGATGAATAAGTAGGGATGCACCGATACCGGATCGGATATCGGGCCAATACTGACTCAAATAGCTGGATCGGGTATGGGTGACAATTTGGCCGATATATTCAATTCAATTCTATGTTCATATACTATATATATTATATACAGGAATTTTAATTCCTGTTTAAGTTTTGACCAATTTGTTGCTACATTAAAAATGTTTACACTTGAATTATAATTCCTGTTAATTTTGAAGATTTTTTACCAAGTTGCTGTTGTACAATTTATTATTTTAATAATAAACTCAATACATTTATATCTATGTATTTATTTGTTACGTTTTGCTTGACAAAGTTAGGAAAGCAGTCAAGCCTGTTGCCTTACACATAAAAGAATGATCCCAGTCACTTCCACACAGTGAGGCATACAGCTTATTCATTAAACACTGGTATCGGATCAGTATTTGGTATCGGCCGATACCCAAAGCCCAGGTATTGCTCCCGGTATCGGGACTGAAAAAGTCGGATCGGTGCATCCCTAAGAATAAGCACAGGCAAATTAGAGCAGCATTAAAATAGACATGACTCTTTAGCAGCCAAAAGAAATAAAAACTTTGAAAGGGTCAAGGACGGCAGTAAAAGTAGACCAATCATAACGTCCACCTGTAGAAAACCTCTCCTTTTTACTTCCTTCATTAGAGATATCGACACAGATTGTGCTCGACTACAGACGTGGTACAATAATGACATACACATGGAAAAAATACACACTCAGACACACAGATGCACTCATCTCATCCTCTGCGTCCTGCATCTGGAAGTTGCTCCGTGAAAAGTGGCTTCTTCCTGCTCTCGCTGGAAACATTTTTCCAACCAGTGGAAGGCTTCTTCTGGGAGCTGGCCCACATCCAGGAACACTCAGGCTTCACAGCTGTCTTACAGCATTTAAACGCAGCATATGGTGCCCAAGTACCATTGTTTCACCACTAAAGACCCGTTTTTTTTCATCAAGGAAGAAAGGCCATTTAATGTCAGTTTCACTTGGCGAGAAGAAAGAAGTTTTTAAAAAATGAAAACTAGGCTGTGAGGAAGAGTGACGCAGTTTTTTTTTTTTTCTTAGGTTATTTTCTCAGACCATCACTAATTTTGGCAGTGATGACATTTTGATTCTCAGCCCGTGAGTTTGTGAAACAACACCATCTGTGTGCTTTCCTCTAATTAGGGTAATAGCCACAAATATTACGGCAACAGTTCCTCATGACAAGCTGTTACATGCCAATGTGTGAAGACTTTTCTGGGTTTGATGGGCACAAGTTAGCAATCGCACTGATGTAACTGAACAGCAATGCATGCATTTTCATAACAATCAGGAGACCTTATTTTTTTGGCATTGTTCCCAATCTGCAGTATTGTTTTTTTTTTATTTTCCTATTATCTGTGTATTTTTTAATATTCTGTATTATCAGCGTTCAGTTTTTTAAGGTCACATGTTGTGAAATGGAAAAAGACAGTACACATTATCGTGTTTTCAGACAATAAGACCTTTGTGCTGCATGTGATGAGAGCACGACTGCAATTACCGAGCTTCACCTGCTGTGCAACGCGCCTCGCATTACCTCAAAAACAATATCATATTCATCAGCAAAACCTGACAAAACATTTCATTTTAGGACACACAATACATCACATTATCTTCTCAATCTACTTACTTCATTTTCTTTGGTACCATTTGAACCCAAAATCTGACATTAACAAATGGAAGTTAATTTGCCTCCCTCAGAACACGTTATAATCAGTCTAAAGGTTAATGTTTCTGCTAATTTATAAATGCAGGATTGCTGTCAGCATGAGGGGGAAATGGTTTTGAAAGGCCTGACATTGTAAATTAAGCCTGTCAGATCGTCTCTCTGTACCGGCGGATCAGAAGATGCCGCAGTCTATGATGTCAGACAGGCAGGCAAACAGCCCTGGGGGACAGACCTTGCTCCCTTACTTCCAAACACCGGAACGTTGGGAATTATGTGGCTTTGGAAAGGTAGCTGGGCGCACAGGCAGGCAGGCGGGCAGTCTCACCTTTAGGGCCTGCACTCGATGGTCGAAACCGCGTGTGATGTTGATGGCTGATGAGATTTTAGCTAATTTAGGGAGACTCACAGGGGAGGATCACTGGAATGAAGATGTCATGCTTTGCCAATGCGTTGCATTGTGGGAGCATGGCAGCCAGATTGTCAGACCATGTGTCTGTGATTAAATTTGCACTGTAAAGCTATTTTTCCCCTTGTCCTTTTTACCATTCCAAGAAAGAAAGGAAAATAAGCTCCATCTATTGGCATTCTTGATGATAGATTCACTGGATAGTTAAATTTGGTAATGAATGGCATGTGTGGAGGAATTTGGGTTTAAGAAAGACTATTTCTGTCTTATTCAGACATGATCAATAATTCAGGATTGGGTTGCACCAGCTATTTGTAAATTCATTTTGAAGTTTGTGTGTAAAGTCGTGTGTAGGTTTTTAGTAACAATTAACTACTAGCTCAAACTAGTGATTCATTAAATATAAATATAACTTGATTGATTGACTAGATTTGGTTTCAGCAATAAATCTTAAGAAAGGTCTTATTTTGTAATGTGCAAATCAGTTGTTATGAATCATCTGTAGTGTCGTCCAATCAAAAGCAATCAACTACGTAAACAGGAAGTCACCATAGCATCACAAGCTGTAACATAACCGCCTAAAAAGCAGTTTTAGGGGTATTTGCGAGGTATGGAACTTTTGTAAATGTAGGTGTCTGATTTTATTTGTATGTGCAGTTTAGAGTGAGTGGCCTGACGTTATTAGCATAATGTTTATTAAACATCATTTTTATCAAGTGTCAGGTGACCTGTGTTCAAAATTTTTCCTAAACGGGTCATTTATTAGCAAGCTAAAGCTAGCGTTGTCAGTTAGCTCTGGTTGCTACCAGGAGGCAACCTCTGGTTCTGAAAAGTGAAGCCAATGTAGTAGAGGTGCCTTAAACTTGCATTCTTTCTAACAGCCAGCAGGGGGCGACTCCTCTGGTTGCAAAAAGAAGTCTGATTGTATAGAAGTCTATGAGAAAATGAGCCTACTTCTCACTTGATTTTTTACCTCAGTAAACATTGTAAACATGAGTTTATGGTCTCAATCGCTAGTTTCAAGTCTTCTTCAATACATCATGATGTTCATTTAGTAAATTATGGTCCTATTTAGTGTAAAATAGACAATGAAGCAGGGGATGCTTTAAGGTGCGGCTACCATGTGATTGACTGGTCGCTTGTCCAGTCTGGGTGTTGTCTTTCACAGTGTGTTTTCAGTTCATGAAAGTTAATTGTAACATTTTGGTCACCTAATAATGTCTTATTCAGCGTTTGGTTGTACTTAGTTCCACCTTCTCATGTCACTTCCAGTGACAAAAAAAACCAAGATGGCGACTGCAAAACTGTCGAACTCGAGGCTTCAAAAGCATGGTTGCATCCACTTCTTTTATACAGTCTATGGTTGCTACGCAACAGGTTTAAAAATTTTGTAAGAGCTGCGTGCAACTCATTTTAATATAGTGATGTGCAAATCTTCACTTTGTAACTTGCGTTATTTCTTACATTTTAGCTGGTCAAAGATCAGATTGTGCCAGATGAGTCTTTCTTCTAGTTTCTCTTTGTTTGTCTTTTTATATTCACATAAATGTTGGATTGCTAAATTTGCCTTTGAGGAATAAAACTCAGCAATGCCAAGTTCACATCGACTATCTTTCCTCTGGAATTGCTCCATTCATGCTAAGTGTTACAGAGCCTTGTGGGATGGAAAGAATTACAGCCCTATAGTAGAGCCTATAAGCCAATCAGACATTGGGGGGTTGTTACCCGGGTACGGGGAAACAGCCAAGCTCTGACAAGCACCAATCTAGTCCTGCTGGTGAGATGATGAGGCCAAGAAGTACGATAAAGATTATGTCAAACCTGTGGTAGGATCTCCCCCCCCCCCACATCAAAAATTTGATCCGGGCAAATTTCTTCCTCAGTGGGAGGAAATGGCAACCGACAGATTAGACATCTTCCACTGTAATCTGTATAAAGCTTTGAAATATATGTCGGCTGCAGGCCCAATTTTTTTCTTTCTTTCTCTCTCTCTGCCATCCCATCACAACCTCTCTCTCTCACACACACACACACACACACACACACACACACACACACACACACACACAGTAAAATGACCAGAGGAGTTTGCATAGCTGCAGACAGAGAGAGGCCTGAAACTAACTGGACTCTTGTCCGTCAAGCATCTGTAGCAGTTGCACAAGTGTGTGTGTGGCTCCTGTGCAAAAATGTTCGCCCTCTCCTCTACATCGGCCGTCATTACTGCAGCCTGTCAGGACCCGGTCTAATGGTGTCTCACCTGACAGCCTCACAACCTTGCACCAAACAAGCAGCATACTGTAGGACCAGGAGGAGGGGGGGAGAGTGTAGGGAAGAATACCAGGATTCTGTTGGAAAATAAGGAACTAGAGGAAAAAAAAATCAATAGAAAACCCATAGTGTTTTCCAATGAAGTGACAAAGTATCAAATGTATTGTCGGCGATGCTGCTTAAAGAGAGAAATGTCTTCAGTAGCTTGTAGGCCAGTGCAATGTTACACAGTGGAGACCGTTGTTGCATATGCAGCACGTCTTAAGGAATAGCCATTATGGTAAGCAGGTCATTTTGCTGTCTGAATTTTGGAGCAATTTGCATTATTCTTCCAGTTCTGCAGGTAGCATTAAACCCTCGGACTCCCTCAAGACTAAAAAGTAGGAGCAGGATATTCTTTGGATGAGGGACAAATAGGAATATTGCTGCGCTGTGTGAATAGGGTGCAATTCCCCGGGGTTTCCATTGTCCCTGTACTGTACCATAGTGTATCTGTCCAGTATCCCCTGCTACTGTTCACAGACAGATGAGTAGAAGAAGGTGCAGGTGTGTTGAATTTTTTGCCTCATCATCCATTTTTCAGTCTAGAAAAAGGAGCATGTTGAGGAACTAAGTTATATTCATTTCATCTCACCTTTTTATTTAAGCAAGTTATGCTGTGTATGTTAGCAGTAGAGGTATATCTAATTTAGCCTTTCTTCTTTGCCATCATTAGTGGAGGACAGAGGTTTTTTTTTCTTTTCCTGGAGCCTGTGCATGTCTGGTTATGTCTTTGAGTTGACATTCCACGTTGTCTGTATATGTCCCTGGGCTGTGATGACCCCATGCTGGGGCTCCAGGGCCTCGCCAGAAGGGCCTGAGGTGCTTCACCAGGGTGACTTATGGCTGCTCGGATGAGAGACACATTCAGACACACTCGTGCATGCAGACACACAGAAACACTAATTCACACAAGTGTGTCCTTTCCACTCTGTCAAGTGATTTTTGAACAGACTGGATGTATTTTGTCCAATGAAGTGGTCTACGTACAAAAACGTTAAATTGAATTTTTATTTTGCACTATAAAGTATTTTATTTCAGTAAGTGGCACTTTTTTTTACTAATGGAAAGAGACTTAAATTTCAAAATGTAATCATCACAACCCGAAACAACAGGAGGGACGTAAAATGGCAAACTCCAGTACTAATGGCACACTCCCCTAATAAATCACTCTCCACACAATAGCAAGCACACACACACGTACGTAGACACACCTGGCCACCCCTTTACTCACCCTATCCCTGCTGCTCCATAGCCCCACCCAGTGTAGAACAAGAAGTGCATGACGGTGCTCTCTTGGACATGAGGATTTAATAGGTGACCCTGGGCTGCACGCTGGGTCCCCCGCTGCCTGGGCTCATCCAGCCGTAAAATGAGGCACAGGCAGGACCCGGCTGGTAATGAGAACTGGCATTTTGCTCAGGATAACCTCGGGAAAATCGCTTCTATAAATACCTTCTATAAATAAAAGTGTACCTTGGCCCAAGACTGCGTAAGGGGCTTTCACTGAAAAGGTCATCTATTGCCCCGACTCCGCCACGACTCACCATGTTCTTGTTCCCCCCCCCCCCTCCCCATACCTCTCTGTCTGTGTCCTGTGCCTCTCCCTCTTTTTTCTTTCTTCTTATTTTATAAGGTCTTTGTGTTTTAACTGCAGAGAATACGGTACGTTATCATTCATGTCATGTGACCCTTGGAGGGCTCATTCACCCTTCTCTCTTCTAATGATTCTGTGTATCCTTGACCTTGGCCGACGTCAGGACATACATCCTGGAGTGGGAGAAAAAGGAGGTAGGAGATTCGGCATGTAAAAGAAAAAGTTAAATAGAAAAGTAAGGAATAAACTCAGCAAATCTGCTAAACCGTGTTGGAGGAGGAACAGGTTTTGGGGTTAGATACACTGGCCCTGTGTTAATTACCCCCCCGAAGGCTTGTGTGTGTGTCGACACCATGGCCACGTCTCATTCGTCAGTGCCGCATGTAATCTGTCAGATTTAACTGTAGCCACCGTGTTCTCTCTTACCCACATGAGACTTAAAATGTGTGTCACATTCTTCCATATACAAAAGTGTTGTGCATATCATTTGTTAAATCGAGACCATATTTCCAAGAAAAATGACTAAATTGTTTCAACAACGTTGCGTTTGTTCGTGATTTGTGCGTGCATTGTTTGGTGATTTTGCATTTTTGTAAAGGTACAGCGTGTAGGATTTGGCGACATCCAGTGTTACCAACTGAGTACCCCTCTGCTCACTCTTCCCTTTCCAAGTCTGTGGTAACGTGAGCCTCCTTACCATAATAACACTATTTTAGGAGCAACGGAAGTCAGATGGTGGCTGACGGTACCACGATTTAGCACTCTGCAGCTCACGTTACCGCAGTTTCACAAGCATGTTGGAGAACTACGGTGGCCTTCAGGTAACGTAAAAACGCGAAAGGCTCTCTTTGTAGAGCCTGTGTGTGTTTTGTTTGTCTGTTCTGGGCTGCTGTAGAAACATGGCGGACTCTGTGAAGCTCCATATGTAGATATGGAGGGCTCATTCTAAGCTAGCGAAAACACAACTATTATTGGTTTCAGGTGATTATACACTAATGAAAACATAGTTATGAATATTATATTCCATTTCTGCTAATAGATCCCCCCAAATGTTACACACTGTTCCTTTAAGTGTTCCTTTATGGGTTGAGAATATTTTCCTACTTCTTTAGCTCAGTAAACCATTTAAGAGCCCATTGAACTACCTGAAAATGCATTGCAAGAAAACTCAAAAATCAGTGCTGTTTTTATTCGCAAGAAAAGTTGATGTTTTAAAGATAGAGAGACAATAAGCAATAATCTATTTTAGTGTAGGTGAGACTGAAAATGAAACTGCAGTCTGACAGTCTCTGTGACTGATAAATCCGTTAAACGATGTGACATATTAAATAAAAGTCCTTTTTTTCATTCCTCGTCCCCTCCCTCTTTCTCTGTGGGAGCTTTCATGACACAGAAGGAGCCAAGGACTCTCTCTCTCTCTCCAGGCCAGGTCACTTCTTAAACTTCGCTTAGCCCCCATTTTACTGCCTGTGGGCAGCTTAAACTGATTAGCCTCGACCCTACTAGGACTGCCTGACCTCTCGACGCATCCAATACCACTTATTGATCAATATTCATATTGATCCTAGCCCCCCATGCCGGATCAAGGGCGAATATTCCTATTGATTTGACCAGATTAGAGAAGACAAAAGGTTGCCAAATCAGTTTAGATGCAACCTGCCAACGGGATATGACAGCGGGCTGCATGGGGATTTCCAGCCGGGATTAGATTTGATGAGTGTTAACTGTGGAATTGATATAGCTGTAGGACTGTACCGATCGGTAGCTAATCAAGTAACACAGTATGTTAATGCAGTCATGCTTGCCCTTTAAATGCATAAGGTTATACCAATCGATTTACCTGGCTAAACCCGGCGTTAGATCAAATGCAGATGGAGCCATTTATAAGTTATAGCTGGGTTTTGATGATGGTGAAAAAGGAGGTAACCAGTGCAGTGAAATATTTATGGGTTGGCGATTTTATCCCCGGCCCCCCCTGTCCATATGTCAGAGTGTCCTTGAGCAAGACACTGAACCCCAATTGCTCCTGATGGTTAGGCCCAGTGCGTTGCATGATAGCTTGCAGCTAAATGTAGTGCTGAATAAATGCAGTCAACTGGCCATCTACACACAGTTCATACATGGTTTCAATAGTATGGAGGACGGAACCTGCCAAAATCAAAAACTAATATATAAATGACTCCACAATTGAATAAAAATGCCATTAAATGTACCAAAAAAATATAAAATAAAAAAATAAAAGATAAATGCAAAATAGATAAATAGATAAATAAATAATAAATAAATGCAAAAATAAATAAATAGATTTAAAAATTAATAAAAATAAATAATGAATAAACAAAAAGGAAAATGAAACAAGAGTAAATAAATATAAATAGGAAATTACTACAAAGGTAAATAAATAAAGAGGCAAGTTAAAACAGAAATATCAATTTATGTCACATTTTATCAATTAATTAATGGCTACATTTATTTTTTAATATATCACTACCATGTTTTCCCTTCCCAAGAAACAACAAGGGAAATTTCATGTGACAGAAATTAACTGGGTTTATTGGGAAATGTGTCAATGGCAGCTAACAATAATATGGACATGAGAGCCCTGACTGCAATGTGTTTTTAAATTACACTGGGGCATCACAATTTATTTGATAATGTGTAAAAAGCTACACCTAATGGCAATTAAACTGACTAATTTTGTAATGACGTCGCCTGTGTTGTCCTGTCTGGTGACTGTAGGTTTGACTCTTAAGACACATCTAAAGACAACAGACAATACAAGCTCTTACACCGCTGCAGAAAACACACTCACATATGCATTCACATACTGTGCTTGTGTGGGTTTTGTGCATGCACACCATATCCTTTATTAAGCCATGGGAAAACATGCTTCCATCGCTATTAAATATTGATGTCCTTAGTGGGATGAAATGAGTGAATAAGTCATGAAACACTGACAACACAACACTCAAAGAAATGAGAGAGCGTGCGGACATTTGCAGCGTGTGATGTGTGAATGTTACCACAGAGAGTGAGAGTGCGAGGGAGAGAGAGATACGATGAAAAGGAGAGATGGTAACATCAGCGGTGGTCTTTCCAAAATGAAAAACGCATTTAGGAAGCGGTACACCAGAAGATGTGGCCATTCCATTTAGGGCTTTGAGGTCCGTTGACACTGAATAGACCCCACTTGGTTCCTTTAAAGTGGCTCATGAGTGCTATATGCTAATGGCATAGCTAGTTTTGCTAGAATGGAGATGGTTTCTCCATACCTTTGCCTTGGCTAGCCTTATGTATGAATTGGCAGCTTCCCGTTGGACAAATAATCCCTAGTGGACCCTTTCTCTTTGAGAGCTAAACGAGAGTAATTGAAAGATCGAGGTTCACTAGCTGACATTGGCCCTAACAGCTGAAGAAATGGCTGCTTCTCTTCCGTTGTCCCCGGTGGTCTCTTTTTTGCGGACATCACTTTTTTGGGTCAGCGAGTTAATCCCAAAAATATGTCCTGCCAGAGCCTCGCCATTTATCTGGGTGGGTATTCTGTGTCAAGCTCAGCATGGCTAATTCTCTCTGGGACTCCCCTCTGCTGCGGAAGACAGACCTGACTGGCAAACTCGCACATTATCGCCACAGTCATCTGATCCGCCTCCTCTCTTCTACTCCCCTCATTCTTCTGCTAGAGAGATCTGGAACGTGCCAAAAAACAGCGGGTTAGGCATTAATGACAATGAGGACTTCACGTGTTGCAGGATTACAAATGTAACTGTACAAATATAGCTTTAATGTAATTAGGAAAACCATTACACAGACCTTATTGTTCCCTTAGGCCAGACATTTGATCTTCGAGGACCTTTATATGGTATCAGCACTGAAAACGTTCCAGCCAGTTGGATTAATCGTACACTATGGCTTCATGTTTTGGCAACTTCTCACTTGCCCGCCACCACTTCCAATTCAACCTTTTTTTCAACTCTCTTTGACATCCAAAAGAGAACTTATACCATCAAGCTGAAAACCATTTAAGTTGTTCATACAAAGTCTAAACGCACTTACAGAATACACCCCTCGACGCAATGTGTATTTTTTTCGCATCAGGCCTTTCAGGAAGAAGAATTCATTGGCCTGTCAAGTGCCGCGCAGGGGTTGAATGTGGTCATTTATATGAAGCCGACTGGAGCACACAAAAAAAAGTAAGAGAAGCCATTTTGGTGCTGTCAGAGGGTTTTGTGGCTCTAAAAGGCTGCGGTGATGTGCTCTGACACTTGGGGTCTTGTATGGTGCTTTTAAGAGCTCTGCGTGGGCACTCTCTGCATCACACACTGCCGAGCAAGACAAAAACATACCTGTCACCGGCAAACGCTACGGCTGCACTTAAAGAGGTTCCAAGCTGATTTCATGCCGGCAGAGGTCTTGAGGTGACTTTGTTACATTTTTGATGTACAGTAAAGCGTTTTTTTGTTGGCTGCTGGACATTGAAGCCATACTGTTGTTCTCCATGGGCTGAGAAGTTTGTTTTTATAGTTCCTCTGGAAAAAAAAAAGAGTGAATTTGCTGAGTTTAAGTTGTCTAATTCTCACTTTAAATTATTGCTCCTATAGTGTGAATACTGATTGGTAAACAGAAAAATAAAGTAGACATTATTGCCCCTGAAAAATAAGTCCTCTACTTTTTTTTATTTGGCACAATATCACATGTTAGTGTTCACTTTTTCGCTCAAATGAACTGTCCTTCATTTAAATCCATTGCCTCACAGGAAGGTCACAGTGTGCAAAACAAACAACAGAGAGGACAAAGCAGAGACAGTCCTCCATTATGCCCCCCCCCCCCCCTTACTTCCTTCCCTCCCTTGCTTTCTCTTTCCCTTCATCCCCTGCTACCTTTATTTGCTGCCCTATTAACAACTGTTACTGCAGCTTTAATTACGCCCCTGTGATCTCCGAGAGTGGCGGGCACGTGTCATCTCCTTCCCAGGGGAGCCTGGGTAATTACCAGCATCCATCCAAGGGCCGTTGCTCCTGTTCCTCGGTCGCCGTGGCGATAATCACACTGCCGCCGCTAACATCTGTTCCTTGGGCGAGAAGTCCAAGTGGCCTAAGCCTGTCACACCATGCCTCCCTGTGTCAGGCTTGACCTCTGACCCCACCCATGGCTCCACAGGGCTAATTTGTTTACTCTCAGAGACAGGAAGGGACAAAGCATAGTCCCACCAGAATGCAAAAGCTTTGAGGTTTAAATATGGACATTCTGTACATGTTAATATACGGTATGTGCTGTATGTCTGTTGTATAAAGGCTTTTTGTTTGGAGTTAATTGTTGGAATTGTGCAGTTTTGCTCGTCATTTTGGTCTTTAATTCTGACTCAGCTTCAGATTTTTCAATTGTCAGCTCACAAACACCCACACCATGTCATTTGTAAATACAGAAAAAAAAAAAAGTCATTTACAGAGGTTTGGTTCATATGCATTCATAAACCTTGGCTAAATGTATTTAAATGTAGACCAAATAACTGATTAAAGGAACAGTGTGTATCATTTAGGGGGATCTATTGGCAGAAATGTAATAAATATATTATTCACAAGTATGATTTCTTTAGTGTATAATCACCTAAAATAAAAATCGCTGTGTTTTCGTTACCTTAGAATGATCTGTTTATATCTACATAGGGAGTGGGTCCTCTTCACGGAGCCGGCCGCCATGTTTCTACAGTAGCCCAGAATGGACAAACCAAACACTGGCTCTAGGTAGGGCCTTTCGCGTTTTCGTGTTTTCACGTCTTCGCGTTGGCCACCACAGTTCTCCCACACACTTTGCACACAGGAGAAGTTTCAGTTGGTTGATCTGCAGCCTCGCCGCTATATCCTGACGGTAGTACATGAAACAGGTAACCTGACAAAATTATGTTCCTCTGTGTCCTCCTGTGCTCCTAACGGCATCTGCAAGATTTCACAGACCGGAGGAAAACTAGCAGTCAGAGCTGATCTGAGGTCTGCTGTCCATCTGTTGTCTATGAGAGCCGGCTGTCAATCACTCGCGAACTCCGACCAAACGGTCAAACTAGGCCGCGCTGATCAAATATGAATCAATATTCTGTTACTGTAATGCCTATTTCTCTCCTCAGATGCTTTCAGAATCATCTTGTAGTGTACTGTTTAGCTGTAAAATGAGAAAGTTTGTGACCCGGCAGCCATTGTGAAATCTGTTGGAGGAACGCCAAGTTCCGGTCACATGACCGGACCACAGCCAATAGGAAGTCTCTCTCTGAAATGACCTATGATTGGTCAAAGTCTACCATCACGGGCTAGATTTTCTAAAGCCTGAAAACAGAGCAATGAGGAGGTGCAGAAGTCTAGTTATCTCTCAGAACACTTGAATTACAATATGCTGAAAGGTTATTATGGAATTTTTGTCCAATGATGCCAAAAATATACTGCTTACTGCCACTTTAACTCTTGTGAATAAAGTCAGAGCTGTCAATCTTTAGGAAGTGTTCAATCTCTATGAGCTCTTATGACCTTTTCTCCTGTTTTCAGCAGGCTGCATCAGAACTGTCAATAACATTAATATAAACCATCCAACTGTCTGTTGTATTCTCTGTCAGTAAAAACGGAATTTGAACTACAACCAAGCTACTAAATCAAATCTGAAATTTTACTTATGCTCTGTTGATTATCTCATCGAGGCTTTTGTTTGAGCCCCGCAGATACTATAGAGGCCGGATTTACAGAAAATCTGTCTGATGGGACTATTTTCCCGAACCAGAACAGAGATTTTACAGCAGAGTAGGAACTTGTCCAGTTCTATATACATCTCTTCAAAACTCTTCCTCTCATGTGCAGCACGCTGCAACTCTTGGCCAAGTTTTCATGGGAAAAGAAAGACGCAGTTACCGAGCGCAGAGAGTCAGAATTAGGCAGCAATCAGCGTACAAATCCTCAGAGACTATAAAGCCATTTCCCTCTTTCTCACTGATGAGACCCAGCAGCAAGTTTTGCCCTGCTCGCAAACTTTTCCCATAATGAGAGCACTTAGATGTCTCTGACCACACTTAGACACAAGGAAAAAAGTAGGAGGATTAAGTGTGGGTATACGGCAGATGAAGGGATAGGTAGCTA
Source organism: Sebastolobus alascanus (assembly GCA_916701645.2). NCBI lineage: Eukaryota > Metazoa > Chordata > Actinopteri > Perciformes > Sebastidae > Sebastolobus > Sebastolobus alascanus. The sequence continues at coordinate 1,483,920 of CAKAOJ020000134.1, read as the reverse complement.
CTCTAAATAAAGATATATTGCAGCAGATGAGGTGGCAGAATATAAAGAAGTATGGAGGCTTGAATAATGAAAAGCTTTCTGATCAAAGGGACAGGAAAAGCGATGTATTTAAGCAGGTCAGAATCTTTAAAAGCAGTTTTATTTATGCGCTTTTTAAAAGAAAGTCATAGTCAATATTTGGCAGCTGTGACATTAACGAGCAACGTATTATAAGGGAGGGGGATTCATAAATATGCATAAAGATATTAGTGGGGTGTTAACAGTAAGCACCTGTCTACTTAACCGTGACAGGAACTCTGTGAGTGACTTTACAGAGACCCCCCCTCCCCACCGAGCCACATGTGTCCTTCTATACTTAACGTCGCCTCTCCCTGCCAGTGACAGTGCCGCTGACAACCCACACTCGGAAAAAAAAAGAACATGTTTTCAGAGATGTCAACCAGCGATGGTGAAAGCTCAAGGTTAGAGTTGCTCGTTCACTCGTTGGCTGGCACATCCGCCAGCCTGCCTGCCTGCCTGCTCTTCCTTTGCACTCTATGAATATTGGCTATCCACATTGTGAAATTAATAATGCATTTTCATATTTTTTCCCCATCTCAAGATGTGGGGAACAGCGTAGCATCTGTCAAGTCGGCTTCTACACCCAAACTGTCGAAAGTCAAAGGGTTATGCATCTTTCTCTTTTCTGTTTTGTCAACGAGAAGTGAGGAGCTGTCAGGGGTATTAACTTTGACAGGGAGCGCTTCTTTATACCGTTGGCATGTGCATAATTATGTTGGAAGTTTTATTAGAGGAGGTTAATCATCATTCTTTGTCCCCTCTGATATGAAATGTGCAGGTTGTTTAATAGCATTTCTCTCAGTCAGATAAAATGCACTTAACAGTTCACATGCGGTATGTTAAGTTTCTGCTATACAAATTCATGTTACTATATTAGAGGTATCGCGACATACCCGTATTGACAATAACCGTGATTGTGAATAATTAAATATTGTTAACAATAATGTTATACAATACACACATGATAATATAGTATAAATAATCCAGCGCTTTTTAAAGGCACGTTGTGTAGGATGTGGTGGCATCTAGTGGTGTGGTTGCAGATTGCAACCAACTGAGTACCCCTCTGCACACTCCACCGTTTCCAACACTGCGGTAACGTGAACCGCTGAGTGCTAAACCGTGGTAACGCCGTTCACCTCGCTCAGAGGTCATCCTTACCAAAATAACACTACTTTAGGAGCAACGGAAGTCAGACGGCGGCTGGTGGTACCACGGTTTTACACTCTGCAGCTCACGTTAACGCAGTTTCACAAACGTGTCGGAGAACTACGGTGGCCTTCAGGTGGCGTAAAAACACGAAAGTCTCTATCTCCAGAGCCAGTATTTGGTTTGTCCGTTCTGGGCTACTGTAGAAAGACGGTGGACTCCGTGAAGAGGACCCGCTCCCTATGTAGATATGAAGGGCTCATTCTAAGCTAACGAAAACACAATGATTCTTAGTTACAGGTGATTATACACAAATGAAAAATAGTTATGAATATTATATTCCATTTCTGCTAATAGATCGCCCGAAATGCTACAAACTGCTCCTTTAAATAATTTTATAAATACAGTTACAGACTCTCTCTCTCCACCTCCCTACACTCGTATTTTGAGTGCAATTCATTTGCCAAAAAAGAGACAAAACACTCAATAAACAAAGTCAAAGATTAATTTGACTAATAGTATTACTATCATTATTATTATTTTCAAATTTTCTATAAATATTGCGATAATATTGTTATTGTGAATTCTTTTGGCCACAATAATCGTGTAGTGACAATCTGATATCGTGACAGCACTATACTGTATTAATTACTGCAACAGTAACAAAAAAAAAAAGTAAAAAAAGAATTAATTAAAACATGAAAAATCTGAAACTTGCATATTAAATTATATCAGAAGATATACTGAATTCTCTTCATTAGGTATGTTATAAACCCAGTTTCATCACATCCCAATGCTGTTTTTATAATGTATTTTATACTCTATATATCAATGTAAACTGATTAAGATTTTAATTACTTAAATCTTCATCATGACACTGCTGTGCTCATCATTACCTTTACACTGATTCAATTCATATTAAGAGGTAAAATATCTAATTAGCTGACTGTATATGTACGCTAGTGACTGAGTAGTTAATCCAACTGTTCGTCCCATTCCTCAAAGTCACACAAGAGTGGCTGTCCTTCGTTGACGGGAGGTGGTGAAAGCGATGGAGAGATAGAGAGAAACAGAGACAAGGAGAGGGGAGGAAAAAGTGATGGCCATCTGGGATGACTCAACATCCATGTCGGGGATCGCTGAATGTACCACATGCAACTCTAACTGTCACACGCCGTAGGATGCCATGGCTCAGACAGATGCAGGACAAAAGGTGCTGTTGTTTACCGTTACATTCCCTCTCTCCTGCCCTCCCTTCATCCTCCCATCCTCTGTTTGCCTCTACGGGAGACGGGCCCCTTCCTGCTACAGTCGAGCAGGCGCTGTGTGGCTGATCTGAATGTGATGGCGGAGGAGGAAAAAAAAAAAGGAAAGGGTGGGTGGGTGGGTGGGTGGGTTTGTAGAGATTGAGGGCTGTGGTGGGTCAGAACCCAACAAGCTGTGCTGGGAGGCCGTGCTCTTTCTCTCTCCTTTCTCCTCGCGGCACCAGGTGGTGTGTTGCCTGTTTCCACCTGCTCACCTGAGATGCCACTGTGCCTCTCCTGGACAATCACCGCGTGTCATGCAGATTACTTCCCCAACACAAGGCAAAGAGGCAGACATGTGTGTAGGACACGGAGGTTGGTAAACAGGCATCCGAACTGCCACCCGCTCGTGTCACAGCTGACTTCTGCTCCCTCTGTGCCTTTAAAATAACTTTGAGGACTTAGAATGCAAATACAGTCTCGGTGCAGAATAAACTACCTTTGATTTGTAGCATATTGTGCTGTTTCTGTGTTGGTTTAATCTGAATTTCATCATTTTATTATTGTAATAGCTCTAAAACAGCCTTTTATAACAATGACCACGTGATTCATCCAAACACACGTCCCCAGCCTTACTGAGAGCGTGTTACACTTCCCTTCCTCTCTCCCATCCGCTGTGTTTGTTCTTTCCCGTGTTCTGTGCTCCTAAAGACGGAGCGAGTCGGGCCTCTCGGCGCCACGTGGGACCGCTGAGAGCCAACCTTCTCAGACTTCTGGCTAACCTTCATGTTCAATCAATAGCTCTCCATAGAGGCTCCATCTTTGGAGTTTGTTTGTTTCTGTTCTCCTGCTTGCCGCGCTACTTACATCACAGCCAAGATGATGAAATTGATCAACCTTGATGCTTTTAACCCCAAAATGAACTGGAGCAGTTTAGAAGAGACTGTTGGTTTCGAACACGTGAAAAAAAAACAGAATTTTCTTCAGCTGAACTGTGTTTTTGTCTCAACAAACTCACAACTGCAGCAACGCCATATTTTCCCTTTCATAAAATCATAAATAATCTCTCTTCAGTTGTAGCCTGGGGTTCCAATTAACTCTTTATGCAAGTAGGAAGGTTTCCCCCTCAACGCCAGCTATTTGATACCCAACAAAAAATACCTTCGGCCTGGAAGATGGATGGACCCTGGCTGCTCCGACAGAGGTCAATGATTTCCCTTCCCATGTCAGCTGAGAAGTAAACACCAGGACACAGGCAGCTATTTTAGCTCAATGTCTGGACCCATGAGCTCTGCTGTGAAGCTCAAGATCCCTATCTCTGAGAAAAGAAAAGAGCGCCTGCCCTCCTCCCACTCTCCTTCGCTCCCCTCCCCTCCGTGCCCACCCCACACCACCACCCCGTCCTCTGTCCTCTTACCTTCATTACGCATTTTTTTGTTTATGCTTGGGCGCAACCGTGGCTGCTCCTGATGGTTTGAGGTCAGGCGTGACTGGCCACGGGTTACTCTAAATAAATACACACGGACTAGCCAGGAAGGAGCGGGTAGGCTGCGCTTGCCGCCGAATCACCCTTGATTAATCAGCTGGCAGATTCAGGGTGACTTTTTGTGTACACTCCCCACCGCCACCGCTCCTTCCCCCGATCGACCCCCTGCTCCCACCACCCCTCCAAACCCACGGGAGGTGATGGAATCGGAGCGGCACAGACGGGGCAATCCAGGCAGCCGGGGCAGATGGAGCGTTGCCACACAGTCCTGCCTCTGCAACAAACTTAACATGCGCAAAATGCACAAATGTGATTACACACAGCACCTTGCCATAGCTCCTCTGACCAACTACTCCAACTTGTGGCCTCTTACTAAAGTGACAGGAAGTCCTATTTTCGACGCTACAGTGGAGGCAGAGCACATGGCCTGTTGTCACACACTGTTGAGCCAGCTATGTGAATAAAAACAGCATTATTAAAAGGGGAGAATGTGAACTACTTGACTTCCAACATTTGTACTTCAAATACAAATTTTGCCTATCAAATGCATTTTTGGGAAGCGGCATTGATGTATAATTATATGGTGGTTCACAACAGCTGCACTGCAGACACAGTAAAGCTGAGGCCTCCAATTGATCTTTGATACGAAACATCAGTATAAACAAAAGCTTTACACACAGCCGGCTGTAACAGTTGAGTCCATCACTCTCCACAGCTCTGTGTCCACCTCCCCTCCTTTCACCTCACCCCTCTACCACCCCATCAAACTAACCTCACCACGCCAACCTGCACCAACATCTCCCCCAACCCCTTCCTCGTCTGCCATCATTAGGGGTGGTGCTGTTCTCTCACCTGTCAGCTCCACTCGACCATGGATCAGTAAAGCCTCAGCTGGACCGTGCAGACCCCTGTCACTAACCCTGACCCTTCCCTCTCCTCCTGGCTCCACATCTCTGCCTCTCTGCGCCCCCTTCCGCCTGCCCTGACCTTCAGGCTCATGCAGCTGCTGTCCCAGCATACAGCCCAAGTCCCCCCCCCCCGCTCCTGCTGCAGTTCAAGCTCCGAGCCCCGACTCTAGACCTAGCCCCCGGCTTTAGCCCCCTGGCCCCTGTGCCTCTGTTGCCCCCAGCATGGATGGACCTATCCTCGGGCAAGGTGTGGCCCCATGTGGCACGCCTGTCCAGAATACAGGTTATCAGCTCTGATCGCCGCAATAGACTTCTACCCGAACCTGCTGCCCTGAGGGGACGGAGAGATGGAGAAACTGCGAGAAGAAGAGAGAGAGAGTGAGAGTAGATTGAGCAAAAGAGGGAGTTGATGAGTGAGGGGAAAAGGAGAATAGAAAAAGAGAGGAGGTAGGGATAGGGATGGAGTTTTGCCTGGAGGCAGGGATGAGGCAATGAGTACCCCTCAAAAACAAGCAGCAGTTGGAGACCACCACAGGCACTTCTACAGAGAGAGAACATGGGGGCTTTCAGGTGTGTGTCAAACACTAAGCAGCATGCTCTTTGTTCTCTGGCTCCTCTCCACAGCGACATGCTTTAGCCACCCCATGGACATCCTATGGAAAACTCAAACCAGACAGCTGAACTGCTGTTTTGATGACTGATTGATTTTGTAAGCTCCTCTTATTTATTTATTTTTTTCTCTTCTGTTCTTTTCCAAATTACTTTTCTTTATCGGCCCTTTTTCTATTTATCCAGTTACTCTAAATTAACTTGAATGGATCTGTTTATGTGGTGCCACATCACTTCCAGTCCAACAGATTTCATATCTGTTGCTGGACACTGAGTGTAAAACCGAACCATATGCCACCAATTGCCGCAAATTACCCTGGATCCAGATTATCAGCAGTAAAAAAACCTGTCCGAGTTTGAAGCGTCATTAATTCTCCAGCCGTTTTGTTTTTGCGATGAGATTGCCAAGCACTCAGTGAGGGTTGGTTTGTTATCGTGGTTGCAGACATTGTAATCAGGCCTCAATAATCACACTTCCAGAAGCGGAATGTGCCTGGGGCCCGCGCCAACAGGCCCTAATGTGGGGCGCCGCGGGCCGCTAGCCTGCAGACACACGGGGCTGGCAGATGGAGGCTGCCATTAAACACGGACAATCAGAGAACACAATCACTGAGCAATATGTTGTGCACAGAGAGGAAGTCAGTAGTAGATGTGCAGGCTTATTGTAGATTTAGCGTCATTATAGGAATCTGTGTGATCCTTGATTGTGGTTGATGACGTATATAAGCAGGTTGATAATGAAAAGACGCATTTATACAAATACGTTTTAGGAAGTGATTTTGAAGGATGATAGTGATCCTGACAGTCTCAACTCCTCATGCAGCAAATCAGATTCAAGTGTTGGAGTTTTGGAAGTAAAATCTTTACCCCAGACTTAAAGGTTCTCTATACAATATTCAGAGCATTAATCTAGCAGCAAACAACTATTTGCTACGTAAAGATAGAGAGGAGTAATGTCTACCTGAGCAGAGAATTAAATCGCTTCCCTCTGTGTGTGTTGTAATCCCAGCTTCTCTATCCTTTGACATCGCCGGGCCGGCCACGCTTGCCTTTTAGTGCATGTTAGTGCACTTGAGTGTGCCCCCACTGGCTTGCTCACGGCCGCCGCTCTGCACTGCTCGCATATGGCAGTTACAGCTGATAACGGCGTCCCGACCGACGGCGTTGTCTCTGAAGCGTAGCGCCCACCTTTTGGATCCCCCTTTTGGTTCCCCCCCAGGTTTAGCTCTGTCAGCACCGTTGCCGTTGTTTGCACTGTTAGCAACGTTAGCTGCGATCCGCCGGCTCAGCTGTCGCCATGTTGAGAGCCACGTTGAGGCAGTAGATACAAAGAATGTATATAGCCAAGAAGTGAAAGTCTATTGTTCGTTCCATTGCAACATCAGCGCCCAGCAGCAAAGCTACGCTTCCGCCATTTTGGACTGCAAGCGACTACCGGACGCCAGTAAAACGTCTGCCTAGAAAGTGCCGTACAAAAGTGAAACAAAATGATTTATATTCTATTGTCATATTCTACCGAAATGGCCTCTGTTGATCAATAAAATATCATAAATATATAAGTTTTCAATTTAAAATCGCGGCAGCAGCTGTTGTAAAAAAAAAACACCAGAGTTTCATCTCTTTGCTTCTACTCTTTGGTAGATATGCTCTGGATTTCAAATTTAGCACCTTTAAAAACTAGCTGAGGATCAATGACCCTAAAGGTTAGTGGTGTTTCAATAAAATAATGTATGTTGCAACAGTATGACATCATGAATGTTATGTAGCCCTTTTCTAGCTGAGCAATGCAATGTAACACATTACCGTAAACAAGATAAAAAAGATATACTTTGACATGTGATTTTCCCTGAGTCATGACAGGGAGAGCAGACCTAAATTTGACTTTATTCTCTAGTTGAAGAAATCATAACTGGACTTGCTCTTTGAACTAATGACAAAGTCTGAACCGGAATCTAAAATGACAACTAACGATATTATCCGCTAAAAGGCCAACATAAATATATCTTGAATCCATTAAAGTGTCAAATGAGTTAAACCACCAGAAAGTTTTCGGGCAAGAACATCATCTAAATGTAATTGTAATACTGGCTGTATGCCACACAAATATTATATATTTCAATGAGAGACAGCTGGGTGTCATCTGCATAGCAATGGAAGGCTCAGATGGGGTGGCCACTTGACTGCATTTATAGTGACAATTAGTATACAATAATCAAATAGATTTGTTTGATAGAACAGCTCCTCCACACACTTTCTCATTTTCTCTCTGTTTCTGTTTCTGTCTCCTTCTTTCATTTTCTCCATTGTCTCATTGTCTTCTTTCCCTTCACCTCAGTGACTCTCTCTCCCTATCCTACAGTCTTATATCCTTTCTCTGTGTTACAGGACTCCAGGTTCCTGGAGTCTTGGAACATGACTACAAGTGTTTCCTGTTTCACTTCCTGAGTGGAGAGGTGTTGGTGGCTGTGGCGGCGGGGGTAATCATCTAAGACACTCTGTACTGAGCAAGCTCTGCCTGCCATCACGCCATATATCTCATTGTGACTCATTTATTGCATCTGCTTATGTCAATGGCATAAACACGACAGCAAGCAAACAAAGAGGACATGCCAGTCACAGCACACAGGACCATGGAGCCAGAGAGGATGTAATGAGGCCACCGGTTAAGTGACACCTGGACAGAGTCCTCTACTGGATCAGACCATCAGCACTTTCTAATCAGACTTTCAATTTCAAAAATAGCACCTCTGTAAACCGTAAATCTTTCCGTGGAGAGCTCCAGGCTTTTGTGTTTCCCTTTCTCTAATTGTCCTGTGTCTCTGGATCGTAAATCTCTCAGGGAAGAGCCATTAGCGAAAAGGGCTGGCAGGGACTCTGCAACAGGGACATCACACTGAGAGGATGTCCAGATACCGACTCAAGACGCGAGTGTATGCAGTCGCAGTCCATTCACTGGGGTCAGATGACAGTATGTCTGGCTGCTTTTTAGCCCTGCTTTTCATGTCAGCAACTAGCCAGCTGGTATTTGGGATTTCTGTGGTTAGAGTGGTTTCCTTCCTGACTCTCAGAAGAATTACATTTTCGCATAATACGCTCCCTGAATGTCATTGTGTTTGGTGCTGTATTCTAACTGCTACAAATAGTTTACAATGCGATCTGTCTCCTGAGCTCATTTGCTTGATGCAATGTGTCTCAACACAGTAGGTATTACACATGGCTGACTCAGTACATTGTAGACAAAAACAATGGCATCAAACAAAATCTGACTAAATCAGTGCTGTGGAACACAGCAGCCCACGTCTCTAATGACTAGCAGGTCTTTAATATATTTTTTTTTACCATGTAAGCAGTGCTGCGAGTTGTGTGTTTCATGTGTTTAGGACTTAACCCAGGGTGACGGCCAGCTCTGGGAAAACAACATGGAAAAGACTTCTCACAATCAAATATCCTGTCTTAAGTGTTTTGGGGGAGTTTGTGTAAATAGGAGCCAGTCAGTGCAGCAGCAGAATGATTTCCTGTTACAAGCACAGTGGTTTGCTGATGAACATCAAGAGGGACACAGCAGGAATTGGCATCATGTAACACAGGCTTGGAAGCAACATGGAAGGGCATTTTTTTTGCACCCGCCACATGTGATAAATACGCATTATTTCCATGTGGTGGTGATTATCTTTTCTGTGGTGCTTTTCAGCATGTGTCATTTTCTGAAGAGGGAAAGATCATCTATTTTTAAGAGACGTCTTTCTCCAAATTTCCCCATGCCTTTAAATAGATATAAGTAATTCCCTTCCATATCTGAAGTGGACAGTAATATTATCTTTAATATGGTAATCACCGCAGAAAAAAACACCTTTGTGCCTTGACTTTAAGACTGTAGAAGTGTGGGGAATTTATGACTAATCTATATAAGCGTACCTTATTATTACTATAAGTCATCTATGAGCGGAGGAACGGAGGTATAAATGACCTTAACCATTTCATTAAATCTAATTAAATTGAATTGACATTAAAAGTCATCATTTCTGGCTCTCTTTTTTCACGAGTGCAGATTAGATATGAGCAACGCTGGATCTCCTCAGTGTTAAACACATACTGCGTACAGTATTACAGAGTTAATGGGACAGATAATTGACAGTGAACCATAGGAGGTTAATAATAGATGCTTAATTGACTCCTATCAATTTGTTACACTGAACATCACTGTCTACAGATCTCATTCATACGGGGAGCTGGCATATTCCCAGCAATGACCATATTTCTTTTTTATGACGATCAGCACTTTTGGGATACACAAAGACAATGGAGTGCTGCATAAACCAGCGCAGTGCAGGAAAGACAGACAGATGTGAACGACAAAAAAGGGAAAAGTGACAAAGAAAATGCGTACACATATCCAAAATACATATTTGCATAGCCTAAATATGGGACAAATACATGTTCATTACTGTATAAAGTAATTTTATATTGAATACATTGCTATGGACAATTAATTTTAATTTTGCAAATGTATGCATATATTTATTATTGGAAATCAATTAACAACACAATACAATGACAAATATTGTCCAGAAACCCTCACAGGTACTGCATTTAGCATAAAAAAAAATATGCTCAAATCATAACGTGGCAAACTGCAGCCCAACAGGCAACAACTGCTGTCAGTGTGTCAGTGTGCTGACTTGACTATGACTTGCCCCAAACTGCATATGATTATCATAAAGTGGGCATGTCTGTAAAGGGGAGACTCGTGGGTACCCATAGAACCCATTTTCATTCACATATCTTGAGGTCAGAGGTCATGGGACTCCTTTTGAAAATGGCCATGCCAGTTTTACCTCGCCAAAATCTAGCGTTATGATGCCAGTTACTTCATTCTAGCTTTAAAACTGAGCCCGCTACAACCTCTGAAAGATTGGATAGCTGATTTTTAAGAGCTTAATTAAAAATCGCAAGTTGCGTTAATGCGTTAAACAAATTAGTGGCGTTAAAACGAATTTGCGTTAACGCCTTATTATCACGTTAACTTTGACAGCCCTAATTTTAATATTTCTTCCTAGTCCTCTTGTAACTGTTGTTTGGACCCAGAGAGTAAAAATGGTTCATTTACATTACTTGAAGCTTCCATTTGGACTGGCTACAGTTCATTTAGTGAAGCACATATCAAAATACTCTACTGTATACTCTACTGTAGTATCTGTTCTATTACTGTATACGTACTCTGGACAGCCTGGCGTGCGTATGAGAAATGTTTCCCACCGGAGTATGAATTTGTCCATCAACATTGAGGAAGTGAGAGTTTATTTTTTCTGACGCCACTAGACAGAATATGGCGGACCTGGCTCCTCAGTGTGAATGCTGAATATGACAGGTCAGCTACTGTCCCAGGCCCTCTAGGCCTCTCTCTACTGTACTGGAAGACCTCCGCTGTTTATACATATCTGTTTCACCTTTTTCCTCCTAAACAATTAGTGTGCAGGCCAAGAGGAAACCCGTCCTGTGAGAGCTCTGAGCACATCCCGGCCAGCGCAGCCAGCTGTAAGACACCATGGACATGTACATGGACAGGGTCTGTACAATTCAAATTTATTCTCTGAACAATTAATAGTAAAAACTGTTTATGGAAAAGAAGACAAAGTAAGTTTTGATGTCATCATTTCCGCTGACACACTGGGAAAATCCCCCTTTTGTTGCACTATGAAACAATTAAACAGTAAATACTGCGGTCCTCTCCCTCTTTCTACCTCTTTAACTCATGGTAATTTTATGCTCCGGAGGCTCATCGACTCATAATTTGAATGGATGTAAATAGTTTGCATTGGAACACAGGGTTGGCAGCGTGCCATGCATCACTCGGAGGACTTAAACAGTTTGAGAGCAGACTGATAGATGAACCTCGCTGGAGATACGTGGCTGGATGGAGAAGGGAAGGTGTTGGAAGGTTGAGAATATTAATCATAGCAATTATTGAAAGTGTTTTTCGCTGACATCATCGTGCGGACCCATATATCAGCCAGGAGCAGCATGCTTATGACTTAGTGACACCGGCTGAGTGGAGGACATTGAGCAGTAAAAATTAGCAAGTTACGCCAAGTGAAAAATGGAGCCATCAGAGAGCCATAAGCAGCCAACATTTGTTATTCCGAAGAACCCAATTCAGGAAGTAGGCTTTGTGGGTGTTATTGTTTGTATCGTCTTTGTCTATACTGTGAAATGCCTTAACAGAGTTACATCTATTGTGTGCAATCAGAGTTGCTTAGGAAATAAGTGGGCCAGAAGACGGAACAACAGCTGAACTGTATTTCATATCCGCAGGAAACAAAATAAGTACAGACATAAATTGATAATGTCAAAGATTCCCACGCAAGTAATCTAAAAATGCAAGAAGAGTCCGTGTGCATAGATGTTGGCGGTCTCTTTATCCTGCAGCAGGAAGCAGCAGATACCATGCTCTTGAATCAGTGTTCTCAAGGCTGGAAGACACTTCCTTAAGTAGAAATGAGCAGTAGTATGGAGGACAGAACCTGCCAAAATAAATAAAAAAATAAGTCATTAAATTCAGCACAAATAATATTAAAAATAAATGTAGCCATTAATTCATTAATAAAATGAGGCATGAATTGATATTTCTGTCTTAATTTACTTCATTTATTTATCTTTGTATTAATTCCCTTATTTATTGACTCTTCTGTTTAATTTTCCATTTTATTTAGTTATGCATTTATTTTTAAATTGAATTTATTTATTTATTTTTGCATTCATTTTTTTATTTATTCATTTATTTTTGCATTTATTTATTTATTTTTGCATTTATGTTCATTTGATTTTGATTTTGGCAGGTTCCATCCTCCATACCATAGAGCATTCACAATCCTCCATGGAATTAGCTTAACACTCAAATTCATAGAAAGAAATGTAACCCTAATTCAGATGCTCTCTGTAAAACACTCCATAATGTCAAAACCTATTCTATTTTTTTCTTCTTTATGCGGCCTCTTCTTTCTCCCATCTTATTTTTTGTCTTCATTTCTGTCTTTTACGGCATTGCAATGGAAGACAGTGTGTGCACACTTTAAAATAGAATAAAATGAGGGTTTGAGTCACTCATCTACATCAAAGAAAGCATCAATGCCGTTCTTTTATCTGCCTCCATTCAGCTGTTTGCCTGCAATGAAAGAATCACATACTTCTTTTTACGTGACACTTATTTATACACTGTGCCGCTCTTTCGTCATGCTCTGTGTAAGCCTGTGCGTCGCTCCTTCCCTCCTTAAATTAAAGATGTTGTAAACACACCACAGCCTCTCCCTCTTTGGAAACTCTCGGGAACATCAGAGGGGTCCCTGGGTCTCTTACGTCTCTCCTGCTGCTCACGGCTGCGTCGGCTCCTCTGGGCAACCGCCCAATTGGCTGGGAGTCTGCTGCCCTGACCCTGAACCCTGGATATGAGGGGTTAGCCAAGGGCCAGTGCAAGAGGCTGAGGGTGGGTGTGGTGGTGGAGGTCAGGATGGGGGGAGGCGGGGAGGGGGGAGACAGCTATTAAACAACAACAGAGGAAGGCCCATCAGGATGTGTCTTTTATAGCTGGCTGGTACTTGAAGGCATCAAACCCCACTCCCACAGATGAGAGGCAGGCAGTCCAGCCAGCAGATGAATCCTGTAAGGGTGGAAATGATGGGGTCAGGGTTTTTACAAGGTCAGGACGAGGTTAGTGGAGGGGCAGGGACCCAGTAATCCCTCCTTTTCAGTCTAGGACATTGGATGTCTGTTAACTCCTTCACACCAATACCCTCACACGGTAGTTCTTAACATGTTAAAACCGAAAACAAAAGTTCAACATTTTGGGAAATACCCATATTTGTTTGCTTGCCGAGAGTTAGATGAGAAGATCAATACCACTTTCACTCCTATACAGTAAATATGTAGCTGAAGCCAGCTGGAGCCAGTTAGCTTAGCTTAGCATAAAGACTGGAAACAGGGGGAAACAGCTAGCCGAAATCTGTCGAAATGTAAACAACACCTCCAAAGCTCACTAATTTAACACACTATATATAGTTTATTTAATATGTAGAAAAAAACTAAATGTAAAAACGACAATTCATGGCTTATGGATGGTTATGTGCTGGACTGTTTCTTGACTATAGGAGCAGTTGCCAGGCAACTGACGGAGACTCCAAGAAGTTACTGAAGAAAATAAATAGTCCAGCACATAACATCTCCTAGAAAACGGGGAATTGTTATTATTTACATTATAGAGTGCTCCAGGGATGACGTATTTTTGTAGGCCAACCAGGAAGTTAGCTTCGCCCTGGGTTCCCTCAACAAAAAGCGAATGAGATTTTTCCATAAGTTTTGGATTATTGCAGAAAATAAGCTCTGTGGCAAACAAACGTTAATAATACTTACACGTTTTGTTTAGCAAAATAATTTTCTCAAATGAACACCACTTCTATGATTTTTTAAGTGTTAAAGCTAACGTTAGGCTAGAAATTAACTACACCACAGTTGCATGAGCACGAGTATACACAACGTTATTACGGCTGTAATGGCGGACGAGTCTCATTTAGCCACTTGTTAGCAACCATCGTTTTTAAGACACTTAAATGCTTCAGAAATCACGAGTGGGGTATTTACTGATGTATTTTATGTCAGAACAAAACATTAAAATCTCTTCAGCTTGTGTTAACCACAGACCTTATTTTAGGCATCTAACTAAAATCCCATTCATAAAACCCATTGACTTCAAGACGAGGGAACTGGATGTGCTGAAATGCTCACTCATTTCTGGGTTTTAGGACTCATTCCTGCAGCACTCTATTAGAGGCCATATTCCAAAGCACCACATACGGTTTTAGAATGTTTTATCATTGCGTAGACTTGATATTTTTAATCTATGAAAGTGATACTTTCGTCACCTTCATTTTTTACCAGTGTTATATTTAAACAGTGTCCATTTGGGACCATTTTGAAAGCTTCTTTGGTGCATTTCATGTACTGTATGACAGTCAACTGCCAAAAAAATGCCTTGATTCATGTCGCCAGAAAATCAAACCCAGAAGACAACTATAAGCAAACATGGATGTTTTGAAAGGAAACATGTGATTTGGGTCATTTTTTTATTCAAAGCATTGCTGTTTGGCAGCCAATGTTGAAAGCCACACCATATGGGAAAGTCTTGATGGTATGTTCAGTTGATTTTCATTCCGCGGTGAAATATATGGATGTTAATGATCAATCTTAAAACTTATGGCAGACTTTGGATAATGTTCGGTACTTGTGTAACATCTACATAATTTAACCTACATATCCAACATCCACCAACGAAAGAAAATCTGAATCCATGCATCACTATCATCATCATCACCACCCTCCAGATGACCCCGTCCCAGTCACACCTCCTACCCCTTCACAACCCTTCGACCCTCCAACCTCTCCTCCCCAACGCCGTCTCGTTCCTTGTTTCATTTTCATTACAACCCTCCTGCGGGGACTTGAACTTGTTGCCCCGCCTGAACTGGGGTGACAGCTCACTAAATCACTGCCTTTTAGTGGTGCTGCCCCCTTTTTTATACACTTTAATCACCAGACTCCAGTAACCGGGAATATTGGGCTCAGTGTATGGAATTCTCCCCATAAAAAGAGAAGGCAGAGGCCACTGATGTGCTTCTCATGGCGAGAATTCATCTCGTTCTCGCTGAGACGGTGGTGGGGAATTGATAGAGGCGGGGGCTCTCTCTTATGGCTGACAATCAATTGCTCAGGATCAACAGGTTTTAGGCCGTAAACTTGAGGCCATCTCCCATCTAGCCGACAGTTTCTCATCTGGCAATGGCGGCGTTAATGCTGGTGGGAGGCCTTGGATTTTGTTTGTTATTTATGGTTAGTCACAGGTTTAGAAATGGTTCTGAATGATCGGAGGCTATCTTTCACACTGGGCCTGTCACAGCTCTAAAATGGTTAACCCCCTGTGTACACACTGGATAGGAAGTGGAGAAAGACAGAAGAAATACTGGTCATGTGGAAAAGTTTTGTTTTAAGAAACATTTTTATATACGAATTGATCCCTTATTGAGTAAGACTCCACAAATCCAATCCTTCTCATCCTTCTCCTCCTCTGCTTGTCATCATCATACACAGTACATGCCTTGATCAATCCCTTTTCTCAATGCTCATCCCTCCCCTGTCCTCCTCCTCCTCCTCCTCTCCCTCTATTTCATCTCCAACCCAGCATTAATCCTTATCCTCCCTAAGGAAGCCCACTTCGTGCAGCAGCGAGGGTATTTAGAGCCAGTGTTGACATTGGACAGCACGTTAGACAAATATCCCCAACTCAAAAACCACAAGACAAATGGCAGACCCGAGCTCGCTGTGTTCTGGCAGTGAGTCTGCCGGTCTGGCTCGACTGTGGCCAGTTATTCAGCACAGGTGACGTCTTACTGCAGGGGAAAAAAATTCTGCCGCCGAGGAGGGTAGGTGGATAGATGAAAGAAAACGTGGGGGCAGAGTAAAGAGAGGGAGAGATGGATAGAAAATGAAAGCAAAGAAGAGACGTGATTAATGCTGAAAATGAAAGAAAGAATATTTTGGATGGCATTATCAAAAAAAAAAAAGGTTAAACATACAGCATTAATACTTTGTCTGTGGCACAAATGTTGTGGTGATGCTTGATCTTCAAATGGAAGGAAAAAAAACTAACATTACTAAATCATTTGTCTCCAGAGACCATACGGTACGTGAAGGGGTTTTGGAAAACCTCAGCCGACTCCCACAGACAACCAGGTGGTGGCTTTGATTATGGGTGCACATTACATCATTTCAAGGTGGAAACAAACATGCGTACCCACACACAGACAGCTCTCACACGCAGACAGAGGGCCCTGTGACTGTGACAAGCTATCTACACACACTCAACACATTACCACACAGCAACACAAGCACCCACACAGGCACACTCTTCAGAGATATGGGGCCCGTTTTGACAACCGCCAAGTTGACTTGGCATTGGTCGGACCGGAGCGATCCAAGAAAAGCAAAGCGGACCCACGAGAGGGCTGGGGCTTTTGTGTTTGTGGAGTGTCACACTTCATCACGAGGGAAACCCATAACAGGCCCAGGAAGACCTTTGAAGCTGTGGGAGGGGTGTGTGGGAATCGCCTCTGTGGCTACCTCTGATGTCAACTCCAATATTCTGATTGCAGGCTATTTCCTGGATTAGGATTGTGTTTGTCGGCTGAGAGGAAAACTGTCCGCGGATTGTATATCAGAGAGCAGACGAGCTAATTATACCAACCCACCAGACAATTTACAGATTAAAAAGTATTTTCACCAACGTTGTCCAGCTCAGTTACAATATTTATTTATCAGTCACTAAGCAAAGCAAGAAGTTATCATTTTAATGTACATTAACATATCACAGAGAAGAGGAAAAATAATCATTACTTCTAGTTTGTTTTATTTTGAAATTATTCTTCCATATACATATGAATAAATATATCAATCTGATTATTTTATTTAAAGGAACAGTGTGTAACAATTAGGGGGATCTATTAGCAGAAATGGAATATAATATTAATAAGTATGTTTTCTTTAGTGTATAATCACCTGAAAATAAGAATCGTTGTGTTTTCGTTAGCTTAGAATGAGCCGTTTATATCTACATACGGAGCGGGTCCTCTTCACTGAGTCCGCCATGTTTCTACAGTAGTCCCGAACGGACAAGCAAAACACTGGGTCGTGTCTCGAAGGTAACCCGCAAAATGCGAAATCTGATCTGAGATCTGCAAAAACTCTTGCGAGACTCACTAACCGAAGACCTATCCTAACCTTAACTATTGGAGATCAATGCCTAACGCGAGAGTTTCCCCAACTTGCGGGTTCCCTTTTAGTCACTACCAAACCATTGGCTCTAGATTGGAGCCATTCGCGCTTTCGCTGCGGCCGCCGTAGTTCTCCTACACGCTTGGCACACGAGAGAAGTTTCAGCTGGTTACAATCTGCAACCTCACCGCTAGATGTCACCAAATCCTACACACTGCACCTTTAAGAAATGTGTTTGCATATGCTATGAGTTAGTGAGGCTTTTCATTATGGTTTGACCATACAGACAGGTATATATATGTGGTTTTGTCTAATGCAGCCATAGGCTAAATGTCCAGTGGTTTGGATCACTAAAGGGGGAAGAGTGTCTCTGTAAACCATTAGACTAAAGATCCTGTATATAGAACAGCGTTTGGCAGCAGGGTCAGGTGATAGCCGTGCGTGCTGTTTGCTTTAGCTGCTTCATAATTAGTGGAATGGTGGCGTACTGTAATGGACCACATCCTTTTGGCTGGAGCTTCACAGGGCTCAACCACTGAAGCCATATTTTGATTCTGGGGTACTGGAAGCAGGGCAAGACAATTTCAAATCAAGGGGAAATATTCAGGAAATGACATTTGTACTTAAGGATGGTTGGTTTGGACTTCTGGAAAGTTTTGTTTCCTGCAGAGTTGGATAGGTCAGAAAGCTTTGTTTTTTTTATTCATTTTGAAAATCCTGATTCATGCAAAAAAAATCCTCTTTGAGACTCTCACTTAAGTATGTTGTATATATTTGTATCTCCAGATTAAAAATGATTAAAGGTAGAGGATTAACAGCACAATCAGCTCGCAGGATAGTATGATACACAAACAAATACTGGATGTATTGCCATGACATTTTATAAAGACATTCGTGGTCCCCAGAGGATGAATCCTACTGACTTTGTTGATCCTTTGACCTTTCCTGCAGTGCCACAAGCACGTTGACATTTCTGGCTTTTAGTGAAGTGTTTTGACAACTATTGGATGGATGGCGATAAAATTTATTACACATATTCATGTCCCTCTCAAGATGAATTGTAATAGAATTAGTGATCCCCGACTTTTCATCTAGCGCCACCATTAAGTAAAAATAAATTTGTCCAATACTTTGGTTTATGACCTGTAAAACTCAGCTGTACTTTGTATTTACTGCTAATGAGCAATTTGCTAAACTAAGATGACTAACATGTCTAAACATCAGCATGTTAGCATTGTCATTGTGAGCATGTTAGCATGCTGACATTAGCCTTTAGCTCAAAGCATCACTGTGCACTGATTACCGCCTCACAGAGCCGCTAGGATGGCTCTAGTCTTAGTTTTGTTCAATAATAATAAAAGAAGTTCACATATTAGGACTTGGACTTCCTCCAAGTTGGCCACAATTTTTTTTTTTATTTCTTGATCAAATTATTCTAAACAAAAAACAAGGCCTATACATATATTTTCCATAATGCATATCATCATATGTTAGAGATGTGAAATATTGTAACAGCCTTAATTAAACGGATGCTAAATCAGTTCAGGTTCGGTCAAGATATGAGACATAAATAAATCGGCACCACTTTCAAATGGCTCTGAAAAGCACTTTTCTAAGCAAAGATATTCATTATTTTGATGACCAAATAATAGTTATCAGCAAAATGATCTCAGGGCTTTCACAAAGGAGCAGCAGCTCATGAGGCAAGTCATTTTTTCTATTCTAATGCTTTATGTAGCTTAGAAGCCAAATGGAAGGAGGGTAAAAGCCAGATTTTCATTGGGGGATTTAGAGAGAGAGAGAGAGAGAGAGAGAAAAAAAACTCAATTACTGTTTGCAGACTGGGGCTGTTGTTAGGGACGATGCCATGATCAAACACAATTTGGATCAAACCACGACTTTATTTCACATTCTCTCACATTTCCAATCAAGGACCGATTAGCCTCAGACATTAATGAGCCTACTAATCCATTTGGGCCCCTCGTGATAACAGTTAATTGTCTGTAAAAATGTGTACAGATCCCCGTTTGGGTTGTTTACTAACTGATTTGGATGTGGTTAGGCCCTAAAGAGGTATCATTATGTTGATAGTTCTTTGGAAAATGAGCCCCTGATGGAGGCAACACCAGAGTGGAGTAGAGTTAAGAATACACAGGACTGCTTTCAACCGTTGCTCATTTGAGTGCAAATTTATCACTATCTTAAGATAACATTTGGCTGTCATCAGCCCTCATTGAACTTCATCTATAATTAGCATGACTTTTCTATTTGGCTCAGTACACTATAGCGAAGGAAATTAACATATTTTACATGAACCTCTGACATTTGGATAGACGGTGATTCACACTGTAAGGTAGACACAAAAAAAAATATGGGAACTGGAGAATCAGATGTTCCAGGCAAACGTCTCTGGCATCCTCTGTGTCCTCTGCTTCATGTTTGCGGCTTAGTTGAAACTTAAATCCAAATTACAGTAAAATTCAAATCCAATTTGTGTTCTGCATCAAGTCAGAATAACAATTGTACATTGGCTTGAGTTGTAGCAGAAAGTCCTGTTTGACATCGGTTACTAATGTTTACTTAAATGAGAGGAAATTGGAATTACTGTGACAAAGTTTGCTGCTCACATTCCTTTATGTCATAGAAGAAAGCTCTCTCACAGAATGTAGTAGCCTAGTTTGATTAAGTGTCTAACCTAAGATCTTGGACAATTTAAAAACTGGTCAGAAACAAAAAGGATGTATCAATATGGAGGGTAAACTATACAATTTGTACCACTACAGTAGATCTGTTTTGTAGATACTTTTCAATGTTCACATCAAAATGCATGTAATAACTTTATGTCAATTATTGTATTGCATTCTAAAAGATGTCAGATAACTATAGTATATTGCTACAGCTGTTATACTTCTGCATAACAATAAAGTAGTATCGATGAGTAGCACTAAAACACCCAGGTATTATCAGAGACTGTATAGAAGTGGACGTAGTCACCGTGACGCCAACCATTGGTTTGTGGACTGCCGTTTTTGGCCGTCGCCATCTTGGTTTTTGCAACCAGAAGTGACAGGAGAGGGTGGAGCTTAGTACAACCGAATGCTGAATAAGACATTTTTGGGTGACCAAAATGTTAATATTAACTTTATTGAAAGGGTTAAAGTTCTAAGACAAAAACGCAGACAACTAGCGACCTGTCAATCACAAGGTAGCCACGCCCTAAAGCATACCCTGCTTTATCGTCTATTTTACTCGAAATGGGACCATAATTTACTAAATGAACATCATGCTGTATTGAAGAAGACTTGAAACTAGCGATTGAGACCATAAACTCTTGTTTACAATGTTTACTGAGGTAATAAATCAAGTGAGAATTAGGGTCATTTTCCAATAGACTTCTCTATAATCAGACTTCTTTTTTTTTTATTTATACCATTACACTCAACCATCACAGCATTTTAAAACGATAAAGTTTACTTCAAATTGTGCCTGCTTACTGCTGCAAGTCAAAGAAGTAACGTTTTTATTATCATAAAACTTAAACTTCAAGTTTTTATTCTGCTGACATTACCAGAAAATGTTTTGCAGATACCCACAATCCACTTCTCCTATTCAGAAAGAAGTATACATGATGCACTTTGCTACTGTGCAACACATGTACTTGCTTTGTCATGTTGTTGAAGGGACCACAAGTGTGTATGTGTGTTTGTATTCTGGCCACTCAGCGTTGCAACCTTGGCTGGCCTGTTCTGACACCCAATTTATCGTCTTGTGATTTGAGGCCTTAGTTTCTCATTACAGCCAAAGTTTTTGTGTCCTTGTGCGACAAAAATTAGTTTACGTGTCTGTGTAAATCACCTGTCATATGCACATGCTCCTTTAAGGAAAGGCCAAGGGTGTCATTTGATTCCTGCTGCCTTGCTTTCATATTTATGCGTCTCATATTCACGTCCGTTGGCTGTGTCTCGGTTGGGCTATCCATCAACACTTTTTATCCCCATCGCACCAACAATACGGACATAAAACGCTCTTTTACGTCAGCAAAAAGCTGCCACAAATAAAACCGGAACAACACACCTCTTTATTTGTCTGGGTAATAAAGTACATAAATTAAAACTGATAAGTGACAACATTTGCATGAGTCACATCCTATGGGCCTGGGCTTTAATGGAAACGACCAGAGGCAGTGAAGCCGTATTATAAAGTATTGCCCACAAAATTGGAAAACATAGGTGATGTATTAATGAGTTTACAAAACTGAGGGACAACCAGACCCGGGGGGATGTGTCCTGCTCTCTCCAAGACAAGGCCATTTTTCAAACCAACATGTCAAAGAAACATTTTGAAAACGATATCACTCATCCTGTCAAATGAAATGTCCAACACTTGTGAAATATTCATTTTACAAATGTATTTGTAGTTTGCTGTCATGGTGCATGTATTGTATTTTGGTTCACCTGCCCAGGGACTGAGGATAGATATGATCTTTCCAGTAAGGTATCTCAATAAAATACATCAGACTTCATGGAAGTTTATTGTAGCCGCATCAAATAATAAAAGAATAATGGTCTATGTTGAATTAACTAGAATTAATAAATACTGTAAATGAAGAAAGAAGGAAACAAAGGAACAAGGAAAGAAGGAAAATATACTTAATTTAAAACATTCATCTTTTATTTACTCACCTTTTCATAAATTAGGAATGACAAAAATAATCATATCAAATCATAGATGTGCACTTAATAAAGAGCATATTCATCCATTAGAAATGCGATCCGTGTTCTCAGTTTGTACAGCCTGCACCACAACACAAATGATGCTCATCTGCAGGTTGTAGATTTTGCCATATATTCAGGATGAATAAAACAAAAACCAAACAAAAACAAAAAAGGGAACCTAGTTAAAAGCAATGGGATGAAGAGACGTCTCTCTCAATTTTGTACGCTCAAACAAAATCAGTTGCCTTTAGCCTGCTTAGGGGTAGAAGGTGAGGGAAGCACACAAAAGCAGTGCAATTATTCTGCTCTGGCACAACAACAGAGAGCAAAAAGAGCATCAAAGGCTTTCCTCTGAGCAAAATAGGGCTCCCTCAGAGGAAAAGCGCAACCTGTGTGTGAATACCAGTGCATGGACTTTTGGTCCTCTCTTGAGACACAAGAGGCAAAGGATGTGTGTCAGTGTCAGTATCAGAGTTACAGTGCATATCCACTTCAATTACGTTATAGTCTAGTAATATTGGCAGTTTTTTTTTTATTTCATTTTTTAATTTGGTAAGTTTATGAGAGCTGAATACATCAAATATAACATTTGACATACAAAATGTCCAAGAAACACATTTTTTAAATTTATCACATGCAAAATGTGTTTCATGTAATATTACATGTGGAATTGTTGCTTTCATGTGCGATGTCTCATATCTTACATCTTATTCACATTTAACATGTGAAATAAAAATAAAGCACATGTGCACGCATGCACACTGGGCCTGCCTGAATAGTTGTTTATGTATGCTGTTGTATTTGTGAATAAGAAAAATAAATTATTTATGTATCTATTTTTTAACATTTATTTTATTTTCATTCATTATTATTGTTATTATTATAACTAATATTTATTATTACTTATTTTAGTTTTTTGTGTTTTTACATTTTGTTGTCACCGGTTTGTGTCTTTCATTATATTATAGCCATAGTAATGTGAACACAATTAATTCATTTTTTTTAATTTAAAAATTCTTAATTATTATTCTAACATTTTAACTTTGAACAATCTGTCAATACTGAACTTAATTATGGGGATGCCTGTTACAAAGAAACAACTTAAATTTTAATTTGACAGAAAGAGAGAAAATGAAAGAGAGAAAATGACAGGGACCGATTTTCTATCAGGCATATTAGAGGGCAACTCGGTATATAAAAGGGTCCTTTTAAACCCGGAAGTCTAGCTCTCACATGTTGTTGTGTACATGCACCGGTTGCTAAGCACAGTTATCACGTTGTGTACCGTTATAGCCAATACTTTTGATGTCATTAGTGTCTTGAGCAGAAAATAAGAAGATGAAAGTGGTCGCGTTGATCAGGTAACCGCGTTTCTTTGCTGTAACTCTCTCACAGTTGTGTCTCTGATGCTTTTTGCTAGCATGGTAATAACTAAATCTCTGCTTGATTGCTGTCAACAAACGCTAGATAACTTGTTCCTATGAGGTGTAAGGTGTTGTATTTCGCCTCTGACTTTGTTTAAAGCCAGAATATACAATGTCACTTGTAGAAATATAAAATTATCGACTATAAAGGGCTTGAAAAGCAATAGTAGCACATTGTAGCTAACTTACTGTATGATAGAGACTGTTTAGAACAGAGCATCCTTAGATAGTAACTTTATTGATCCCTAGGGAAATTCAAGTTTCCAGCATCACAGTTCCATAGTGCAAACATATTAGTAAAAAACGTCACAGGTAAGTAGTACACATGTTAGTAAAAAAAATCACAGGTGAGTAGTACACATATTAGTAAAATGACACAAGTAGTAACAAGACACATGTAAGTAATACAGAGTATAAAACAAAATATGCAATGTGCAGAAGAACTGTTAAAAATTAATATAGTGCAGGGTAAACAAAGTCAAGTATAGTATGTCAGTGTAGTAAATGCAGCCACAAACAGGTTCTTCATCACTGAATATTAACGCTGCTGCATCACATTCCCAGATGATAATGCATTGGTCTGCATCTTAATGATTCAAACACATTTTTACCTCTCTGTGCCTATTTCTCATGCTGTGTTTCCAGTGGGGGCAAAGACAGCTGCTACAACATGATGCAGTGTGTCGCTGCTGGGCACCGGATCGTAGCACTGGCCAACCTCCGTCCTGCTAACACAGGTGAGGAAGATGCTCTGCTGGGGTTTTATGTGATCTACAGGGGCTACCTGGGCTATATGGGTCAGCCAGCTGCATTTCTGCGGACCAAGAAACTAAGCATCAAAGTTCTGCAGAACTTAATGTACTGTATATCCCACAGGAGGGTTGTAGCATGATATCTGATATGCTATGGTTTAGAGCTGCATTAGGCGATTAGTTGATCGTTAATCGATTAATCAGTAAAATTTCAAGCAACAATGCCTAATATTTGATGGTTCCAGCTTAACTAACGTAAACATTTCCAAATTTTAACCAGTCTAACATTATAGTAAATTGAATATCTTGGGGGTTTTTGATCACTTTGTTAAATATGATGCTCATTTTTACAGACCAAACAACTAAGAGATTAATGAGAAAATAATCTGCAGATTAATCTATAATGAAAATAATCATTAATTACAGCCCCACTATGGTTCATGGTTACTTTGGCTGAAAAGAAGATGGATAACAGCTGGGTTATAACACATTGAATATAAAAAAAGGAATATGTGATGAGTTATATTATCTTCCAGTGCACACTGTTCTTGGTTTCTGTTGCATGGTCCAAAAGTAAATTAATAATAAAAACACAATAAAATAAACATTCATATGAACAAAGCATTATTAGCTAAATATAATGAATTGTGAAACATTTGAATATATTAATATATCTTAACTTTTATCATTCAAAATGTCATTGTGACTGATGTTTGTTGGAGTTTATTTTATTTCATTATAGCAATTAAAGGCTTGTTTTTTTCATGTTGACATTTTTCACAGTGAAGCTTTTATTTCATTGTTTCAGAATAAACTGAATAAAATTTTTCAGAATAATTTTAATTTGATTTCATTATTTATTTTTATTTTTTATTCATTTATTTATTTGTTTTTTCATTTATACATTCTATTTCTTTATTTTATTTTGGCTCACATGGATCTTAATGTAACTATTCAGTATTTAGTTTTTCAACAGTTTTAGCCGTCCCATTAGCGTATTGTTGTGTAATGAATGCTTTAAATTATGAATGCCATCCTGTTCATTTATGTAGTCTGATGCTATCTATAGCTACTATTTGTACATCATTTTGTTAACATCTGAAATTTGCTTGTGGATGTTTGTTCACCCTTAACTATTTACAAAAACTTGCAACATCACATACTCATTATTACTGTCAGACACATGTTCAGTTTTTTATCACCAGCCATTGGGCTAAATATCTTTTCCTCCATGCCACAGATGAGTTGGACAGCTACATGTACCAGACAGTCGGTCACGAGGCCATAGAGCTGTATGCTGAAGTCATGGATCTGCCCCTGTACAGACGCACCATCACGGGCTCTAGCCTGGACACCAGCAGAAACTACAGCGTGACAGAGGGGGACGAGGTGGAGGACCTGTATGAGCTGCTGCACCTCGTCAAGGTAGGCCTCGCCGTCCCCACCATTAGTGAAAAATAAAGGATTTTATTATCTTAGCACCGCGTTGGTCTGCAGAGTGGATGCTGCCTGACATTCAGGTTTCAACCCAGATCCTTATTTTACTAGTTTATTTATTTTCACAAGTAATACTTTCATCACTAACAGTTACTAACACATCAAACAAACTGTAGGATACTGTATTGCTGTATGTATTTGTTATTATCATTCCAATTTGAAGTACAAACAAGTACAAACTGCCATATATTGAACATATAGGACCCAAGCAGACATGTAGCACCAACTGTTGATAAGCATACCAACAACTGACTTGCACCAATTTTAATGTGATTCATTTAAAAAATGTGTTTTTTGGACATTTCATATGTCAAATGTTATATTTTATTTGTTCAGCTCTCATGAACTTGCACCTGCCAAACTTACAGGTGTTAAATTCAAAATTCAGAGCATTAAAGGACCAGTGTGTAACAATTAGGGGGATCTATTGGCAGAAATGGAATATAATATTAATAAGTATGTTTTCTTTAGTGTATAATCACCTGAAAATAAGAATCGTTAGGGAGCGGGTCCTCTTCACGGAGTCAGCCATGTTGCACCGTCGTGTTTCTACAGTAGCCCAGAACAGACAAACACTGTTAACTCAATCAGCGAGTCAATAACGTTACTCGCTGTCGTCACTGCTTCTCTCTCTCTCTTGCTTCACCACTCACTTCCCACATACACACACGCTCTACGCACTGGCTCTGCTATTCTTCAAATGACCTACGCTACTCTTACAATAACTGGCTCTAGATAGGGCCATTCGCTTTTTCGCGTCGGTCACTGTAGTTCTTCTACACGCTTGGCACATGGGAGAGGCTAGATACCGGCAGATTCTACACACTGCACCTTTACTATAGCCACAAACAATGCAATGTAATGCAATGTAAAGATATAGTGGACTAATTTCTATCTGAGCAGAGAATGAAGTCCCTCTCCCGCTCTCTGTGCTTTGTTTACATAGCCGGGCTGGCCACACATGCATTTTAATGCGTGTGAGTCTCTCTGTTTTGCCCCACTGGCTAGCTAATGGCCGCCGCTCTGCACTGCGCTCATACGGCGGTTACTGCTGATAACGCTGTCCCGACCCACGGCGTCGTCGCGGAGGCATAGCGCCCACCCTCCGATTCCCCCCCAGGTAAACATTGTTAACTCTATCAGCGCTGTTGCTGTTGTTTGCACTGTTCATGCTGTTAGCATCGTTAGCTGCTAGCCGCCGGCTCAGCCGTCTTCATGTTGAGAGCCATGTGGAGGCAATAGAAATGCTCTGAATTCCATATTGAGCACCTTTAAGTCCAATATTCGGATTTAGAAAAATATCTGGGTCTTTTTGCTTTGCTAAATATTCCGGTTTCTTCACCAGCTATTTGTTTGCTTGGCTTTTTTTCCATTTTGTACTGGGCAGATACAGTACAATCAGATTGAATAATCCCTTTCTATAATTTCAGTTTAAAAGTTCTAATATATGCACAGACACAAACATATACATAGACACAAACCTACATATGCACAAATGTATATATCATAAAAAAACAACTGTACAGGGGGTGTAGGAAGCCGAGTGGTTGTGCAAGACTTCTTCGAAAAACTCAAACCAAACTGAACAAATTACATCAATTAATAAAACATCTGACGATAAATCTGGAATTTAAAAAAATCCTAATTATATTTTCACTCGTGATATAAGAGGCTTATGAAATATAGAGTGAATCTTATTCTGAATAGTATTCTAATACACCATAATTATGTGAACTCACCATTGCAATGCTTCATTGAGCACATACAATAGTCATCGTCTTGACTCCTTGCCACCACTGACACATGCTTGACTGCTTTTTTAGTGAACAAGCTCTCAGAGCACTACTAAACTTCTCATCTCGGCTAAGGTTCATGCCATATGTCACACTGTTGAGATGTTTTACAAGTCATTCTCTGTGGATTCAGAGTCACTTTGTAGCCCATCAGCACCGTCTCAAAGAGACCCTGCTTGTCTAGTTCCATCTGGCCCGCTGTACACTAACAGTCCTTAGCACCTATTGTAAAGTGCAACCGCGCTGCTCAGTAGATTAAAAAGCTATGTTAGTGCTTTTAGCCTGTCTTATTTAGTATGTCTTGATTTCACTTTCAAAGTGGAGTAAGTTTTCTTTTCATCTTACTCTGGGAAAATAGTATGCCCGTTGTATCAGTTAATCAAAGTTTGATGTGTGAAGTTGGAGAGAGGTGCCCTTCAACAACTGGCTTCACAGGAAAAATCCTATTCTTTTTTTTATCTCACTTGACAGAAGATCAGATACAAAAATTAATCACCAAATTAATATTTCATCAAATACCACTTTTGCCCGGACGTTGAGAAAATATTCATTTGATGCCAAATTATGTATGAGACCTCGGTGGTCTGATGGGGTGCGGGGTGGCTGACTGACAGCTCCGAGACAACTGCGTGTGTGTTTAACACACCGCTGGCACCGCCTGCCTACCTGACCGCCTGCAGCCATGAGGAAGCTACCTGGACGCACACTTCAACAGCTCTCCCCGCTGTCAGCGCAAACGGGGTGTGGGATTGATCCTGCGTAACACTTTTTCCCCCCACACAACCTCTCATTTTAGCTTGCAGCATAAAAATTTAAGAGCTTCTTATGGGATGGTGGATAGGATTTTGTTGTTGAGCTGGGAGTTGGCTTGACGTGGTGTAAATGAGAGAGGGGGGGGGGTGCTTGGTTAGGTCTGTGTGGAGACATGTTCATCCGGAGCTGAGGGCTGCTCCAGGGCCCCTGCATGTCCGCACACGGCCTGGGTGGCAAGGGCCAGTCAGCCCGCCTCGGGGCGTTTCGCGCCCTCTGCCTGACTTTCTTTGTCGTCTTCTGTATAAATCGCAGAGCTTTACACGTACATGAGAAAGTTCTTGTTTGTGTGTTTTCCTTCTCATTCACGCAGTCCAATTTCTGGTTTTTGGGCTCCCTCGAGTATTCACAGTCAAATAGTGGACATGTCTTTGGTACGTGATGCTATATACCACCTCTGCCTGTGGTCAGGGCTCTAATTGCAAAGGGCTGCTAATTTCCCATTTCCAGGGCTTCTCTGGTCTGACCTCACCAGTCAGACGGGCCATAGATCAGGGCGGTTGGACTCCCACGGGGCCCTCGCGGGCTAGCAGACCTCCAGTCGTCTCCCCGTTTAGCCCTCTCGCCATCATCAACAGACCTGCACCATAAACAACAGGCTTCCTCTCTCTCTCTCTCTCTCTCTCTCTCTCTCTCTCTCTCTCTCTCTCTCTCTCTCTCTCTCTCTCTCTCTCTCTCTCTCTCTCTCTGAGTGATGTCAACCATAAAAATACAACTTTCATATCTCAAATTTCAAGTTGCTGCTCTCTGAAGTTGATTTTTTTTTTAGCATTCTCACTAATCGGTAGGTTTACTAACTTGTACCATTTGTAGTAGGGATGCACCGATCCGACTTTTTCATTCCCGATAACAATACCTGGGCTTTGGGTATCGGCCGATACTGAGTACCGAACCAATACCAGTGTTTAATTAATCGGCTGTATGCCTCACTGTGTGGAAGTAACTTGGATAATTTTTTTATGTGTACATTTTTTAATGTGTAAGGAGACATCAGGCTTGACTTAAAAATTGTTATCCTAACTTTGTAAAACGAAATGTTACACATAAATACTTAGATAACATAACATAAATTTAGTGAAGTGTTATTTATTATTAAAATAATAAATCACATCAACTACTTGATAATAATATTCAGAATTAACAGGAATTACAATTCTGGTGTAAACCATCAACAAATTGGTCAAACCTTAGGCAGGAATTAATATTCCAGTATAGTATATAAAGAATTATATAATATAAAGAATAGATCGGCCCCATTGTCACCGATCCAACTATTTGAGTCAGTATTGTTCCGATATCCGATGCGGTATCTGTGCATCCCTAATTTGTAGCACATTGTGAAGGGCAGTAAACTCATGCTTCCCCTGCAATTTGAAAATCACACAATTCTGTCAGAGTATCTCAAATATCCCCTTAAAAAGTTCTGGATTATGGTCACATTCAGTTATGTTCAACACATATACCTGCATATACCTGGTTTACTAGGTATTTTTTCCACCATAAAGTTTGTGGTGTTGTTGATTAGTGAAGAAAGTGATAGAGGGGGGGGGGGAGAGAGAGAGAAAAATAACACTTCTTTTGATAATGAGCTGTTAAATCACCCTTGCTGGAAAGAACAGTTTTAGCATGATAAAAAAGTGCTCTGTTTGGAAAGTGTGATATTTTGAAAGATTCTTTCTAGCAGTTTGAATTAATTAGAAGTTACAAGATTATATTTGGCAAATGACACTTGAGCATAGATGAAAGAATTTTTTTTTTCTCAGATCCGGAGTTGATGAGTTTTAAGTGGATATTCGTCCCTCCTCCTCTTCCTTTTTGCAGTGCTGGCAGCAGACCCGTAGCATGAGCCAACAGTGCCATCTATGGGTCGTTCCCAGAAGCTGACACTCTCTACACACTTTAGCCTCTCGGAGAATGTTTGGAGCCTTTCAAAAGATTCAAAGGAAGAGATCATATTCTTCACAACCATTGTTGATGGAGGGGAAAAAAAGTCCAATTATGATAGAAAAAAAATGAGCCGTCCATCCCCTGGCAGTAGTGATAATGGCAGAATGACAATGTGGCCCTATCCTTGGCCCCTTTGCTCTCATCGCTGGCTGTGTATGGCAGTGTGTCTTTGAAGTGTGTAACCTGATAGACATGCGCGCCACAGCGTACCCCATCCCATCCTGCTAGGTGCTGATCTTTGAACCCGCTCTTTGAGGGGGAGAAATAACAGTTTTGTCAGCGGCGGGGGGGAATCGTTCACTTTTTGCACATCTATGGGTGTATTTTTATAGAATAGGTGACGTCCTTGTGTCCTCTGCCAGGCTTCAAAGGCAACCTAGAATATGAACATTATGTGAAAAGATATGAGTATAACATTTTGATTTGTTATTTATGTCCTTGTTTGTGTGGATTTAGAAATTGGATTCTGTGTGTCCATACTTCATGTGTGGGGTTGGGCTGCTCTCCTCTTGCTGTGATCCGCTCTGATGTGTGATACAGATCAGCAGTGTCAGTCACCCCTGGCTGTAACGCCAGTCCCCCCCGAAGGCCTGCAAAAACCCCTCATATTAGTCATATCACATCCCTCAAGTCCTTTATCCTTCTCTCTGTGCTCTGTGACCTGACACAGTGGCTCTTTATGCCCCGTGACCCTGCTTGTGTGTATGTGTGTGTGTGTGTGTGTGTGCGTGCGTGCACTCGTGTGTTCAAGGTCAGGTCAAATCGGGCCTCTGTTACATGATAACAGGTCTATCTCTGTTCTCCTTGCACACCTCTGCCTCCCCTTTTTTTGCCCCAGTTTGCCTCCGTTCAACACTTTACGGTAGAAAGAAGTGCTGCTCTCATCCATATACACTCTTGTTCTCTCTGCCAACTACAAACTACAAAATCTTTTGTATTTTTAAGATGGTTTTCAGCCTATATAACCACAGAGCTTCTGCTCTTAGTAACTACGACGGAGAAAACTTAACTTATAAAGCGTGATTACAATTTACTTGAGTTGATGCTGACAATGCTTGTCATAAGTGCAAGTTTGCGTGTGAGCGCGGAAACACGAGCAATTTGTCGAAACATTTAGCAAATAGTTCACTTCCTCATTAAACGTATCTATGGGTCCTTCATAGCGTCTATGACGTCACCGCTGGACTGTGTAGTCCGCAGCAGATATGAGCAGCAGGCTGTGTAATACGAGTGAACAAAGTTATTATTATTTTGTGATCACTTAGATTATGGTCATATAGCTTGTAACAGTGTCTGTCAACAAACATAAATAAAAAAAACATGCTTTAGGACAGTTTTGGAAAGGTGCTTAAAAGGTTTTGAGCCCTGTACTATTACTACTATTAACCATCATGTACAAAATAAAATATGCACTGTAGTGCAGACACAAAATGCAGATTGGAGAGACAGACCATAAGTGTTGTTCAATCTTACAACACGAAGACGTTGTGCCTTGAAAGTAGCACAGCCTATGGGGCACGGATCGGATGGCAGTGAGTTTTAGGAAGATGCAATGAGCAGCTTCAGCCACTTGATGTAGTGATAGATAATATATAAAAAGAGAGTGACTCCATTGCAGCAACTCTGCAACCTTTGAGCTGATGAATAAAGACAAAGACATTTAAGCTCATTAGAGTGATGAGGAACAATAGATGATATCTACACACACGTTCCTTTCTGCTAGCTCTAATTAGCAGCCATGTGACATCTCTGTCGTACCGAGACCCGGCTTTGAGAACGACGGAAATGTTACTATCAGATCTAATTTCTTATCCTGTAAATGCGTTCGACTTTTCAGAAACGCTGCTTCTTTTATTTTTTGGATATCGCGGGTCAGTTAACACCCAACTTCCTCCCTCCCCCTTTTTTTTTCCTTTTGTCTTTCTTGGAGACGTCTGGGAAAAGTCTCGGAGAGGTGCACTGAGACCTTTGGCCTTTGTAGATGAAACATTCCCTTCCGTTGGTGTGTGTTAAAACACCTTGTTTTTTAGTGAGATAATCCTTTTCTTAAACTCGCACACACTCTTCCCCCCCCCATTCCCTGATTCTCCTGACCTTTATTACACACACACACACTCCCCCCTCATCCTCAGTCTCTACCGCCGCTCCATTATCGACATCAGCAGACAGGAGTGGGGCCCTCTGAGATCGCAGAGGCAGCCTGTCCACAAGTCCAAACACTCTTTTTTCATTCTTTCCCTCTCCCTCGCTCCTTCTTTCTTCCTTCTCCTGGCATCTTTGTCTCCATTGTGTTGTCGTCGCACTTTCATCTGGACCCCTTCAGAAGCCTGGCACCGCGTTGTTGCGAGTGCCCTGATGGAGGTGTATCCTGCTGCGAGGAAAGGAGGGAGAGGAGAAAGAAATGAGGAGGAGGAGGGCAGGCAGGCAGGCGGAGGAATCTCCAGTTGAACCAGCAGCTCTGAGGTATTGATTAGGGAGCTGAGGTGTTGTGAGACAAGTCGTTGAGGAGGGGTGTGAACTATGGAGGAAGGGGGAAAGGGGGGGGGGCGGTCAAAATCAAACACGCAGCCCTTCTCTGATTACCGGCATGGTGCAGCATTAGACGTACATCGGGGGCTCAACAGGAAAATGGATTTCTTTAAAAAGCTGCTTAATACATAAATCATGACCTCTGGGGTCACAGCGAGGGTTTAGGAGATCAGATCAATAACAAAGCTAATGCAGGCTTGTTTTAGCTGGTTTGTGGTGCACAGAGACCTCTAAATGGTGTTATTGGAAGTAGCTTACAAGCAGTCTAAAACCTATGGATAATCACTTTGTAGAAAGTTTTCTTTTTCTACATTTTCAGTGCAAGTTTCGAGCATTAAGGAGCGTGAGCTGGTATAGATTCCTCCAAACAGCTGTCCCTCCGTGTCGCCCCTCCATGTGATAGCCATTGTTATCTTTTCCTTTGGTCTGTTGTATTTATGTTGGTCGACACTGTGGCAGTGGGGTTGAGATTGCAGGCTTGTTTTGCACATGAGGAAGGATAGCATTAGCGCCGAGATAATGGCGCTGTGTATTGTTCGCCGGCCGTGTGGAAGTGGTGGGACAGGATCTATTAGACGCAGGCCCATTTCCCTCCAACTGACGCTAACAGTCCCCACAAACATTAGATAAAGAGCCTAGCCTCAAGCCTTTGTAATTTGTTTGTATTTTTCTGCTTAATGTACTTTGCTCAATCTTGTTTAGCGATGATGGAAGCTGATAGCCTTATCTCGCCTTGCCAAGGGCATGAGCCACTACCACTGCTTGGTTGAACATTGTTCCAATGAAGAATGTGTGTGTGCGCTTATGGTCCTTTTTCAGATTTTATTCTGATGCTGGACGAATTGCAGCTGTATCTAGCTGTTATTTGAGATATTGGCTAATATGTTTTGCTATGCAACTATGTAAATACGCCATTATGGAGAGTGTATCACTATAATTTCCCTTTTGCGCGATTGTTCATATTAAGAACTATGGGGAAATACTGTGATCATTTTTCTAGCTGACCAAATTTGATTTCTTTTCTTACTTTTGTCATTGTGTGTTTTGTCACTTTTTCTTCAAAATGCCTTTGGATGTCCTTCTTTTCAAAACAACTGCTACTTTTGATCATCAGAGATCTGTTGTTACATCTTCACTGTCGTCCTCAGTGAAAAATACATATTTTTTCACTTTCTCCTCAAGGAAATTTAAAGTGAAAATATGAAGTTAGATTTACATGGCTTCCACAGGCTGAGTTATGGCTCCGTTTGGATTGTAGCCAGTTGTTTTGACTTTGCAGCCCCATGTAAGAGTGTGAAGGATAATCCGGCCAGTCACTGAGGAGGTTGGACTTGTAATACAACCTTTTAAACTCACCAGTACTAACAGCTAGTCGGGCCCAATACTGTCAGACAGCTGAGGAATGGTGCTAAGCCTTTCAACTCCCTGCCATTCATCTACTCCGAAATTAAGAGGGTTTTTATGTTTTGTTTTGTGAACCATTCCCCTCAAGAAATATTTGCGGCAGGCCCCATCACCTCCCGCAGCTAAAGTCATAACCAGCCGTAGAAAAACACTGTCTGGAGTCTGGAGAGTGGGTTAAACCAGCATCACTGCTATATTTTCCTCCAGTCTCTCTCTGGGGATGAAGGGGTGGGGGTTGGGGTTCATGATGTCTGTTGGAGCTATGGAGGATAGAGGACAGGAGAGCCAAGATGCCAAGAGCCTGGAACCTGACCTCACCAGAAAAACATTTACATTTTGGAGTGTGTGTGTGTGCGTTTGTAGGCCAGTTCTCGACTGTGTGTATATACGTGGACGTCAATACATGTGCGTGCGTACGCCCCTGTGGACTAGGTGGTTGTTACGGACCATGAAAAGCAACTGACACAGTTTACCTCTCTGTGGCATGAGACTCCTTCTTTGATTCTGTCCTGCTCGCTTTCTGGAAGCGGCTTCCTGTCTCAGACGCTCCAAACGCTCTTACCTCGGCCAAGTGGGGAATGTTGCTATGACAGAGCTGGGATTATGACTTTGTTTTACGCCCTGTAGAAAAACGGTATTTATTGGAACACCTTATCCTTTTAATGGCGAGACCTTGAATTTTTGGAGGAAGTTACATGATTTCTTGTCATCTTAAAAACATCCCATAGAGTCACAACATGTAAAAACAACCGTTAAAATATTGCATTTAATAAGAGCCAGTAATAACTAAACTTGTTTGCTTGAATTGCAAGTATTCATGGACATACAGTGCATCGATAAACAACCTTATGTCTCCCCGCTGCTTCCCAACGTTTAGTTTTCCATGCGTGTAGATATGGAAAGCCTCCTTGTCCTTGGCCTGCTGAAACTAGGGCTTTGTGCTTGCTTTGGCCGAGGCCCTCTCCCTCCCAGCCTGACGACTGGCTGGGCCTGTGTTTACGTAACCATATATATCTGAGAGGAAACTCGTGAAACGTTAATCTCTCTACTTTTTAACCCTGATGAATTTCTACATTTTCCAGCTGTGCGGCATGGCATATTTATGCTCAGGCTCTATCGCTGAAAACAGCTCTGTCATTGTAAATGAATCACTATCCAAGACTAAAGAGTGTGTGTGTGTGTGTGTGTGTGTGTGTGTGTGTGTGTGTGTGTGTGTGTGTGTGTGTGTGTGTGTGTGTGTGTGTGTGTGTGTGTGTGTGTGTGTGTGTGTGTAAACTTCAGGCTAGGAAACTGTACAAATACAAACTCGGGCCATGAAGAACTGCACTGGTACCTTCATGGATTTTAAAGCAGCAACTGCTTCTTTTTCATTCCTCTCCGGACCCAAACCAGTGTACACCGGCCCGTCACTTGTCACATTTCTGTTGGATGATAAGCGTCCCTCACTCATCGCGTTGATGAGACAATGTCTCGTGTCACATCCTCTGTTGGCTGGCCACACCTGCACCGTGGCCTCAATCGCGGAGGATAGTACTTTCCCCTATTCTGCTTCCTCTCTCCCTCTTCATGTAACTCTGACCTGCATCATCTCAGGAACCGGTCGGGGCATTCGGTTTTATGAGCAGCTGGCTTTGTGAGCCGTTTTGTTTTTCTTATTCCACCACTCTGTATGGTCGAGGACTGACACGTGGTGAGTCATCTCGCCAGCCCCGTCCACGAGCACAAAGGAAGAGCCCGTCTTTCAACAGCCGCTTCAAACAGACAGCCCCACCAATTTACCAAAGGGAATGTCTCTGAAAGCCTTTTAGAACAAAGTTTCGGCCGATGTTTGTTTTGCAAAGGCACTCGCTAAGCTTGCATGTCCATTTGTTGCTTTATTTTGATGGATCAGACATTGTACTTAGTGTTTTAGCCTCAGTATATAAGCACATATAATCTTGTAAGCATTGGGTGTAACATTATAATTGGTCCAAATATATCCTGCACCTTGTGCACACCTCTTCCACATCCTATCACTCCTTCACCAACTCCGGGAGTCACCTTGGAGTGTAACCGTCCGTACTGAATGGTAATGAGGAAGCTGATTTAAAACAAATAACCAGTGTCTCCTCCTACTAAGCTCACACTAAGCTTCCTGTCAGTTTGGCATGTCTGAGTTGTCAGGACAGCCCAACACGCCCCGGGACTATGTCCGCATTACATTAAACACAATCGCTTGACCCTAGCTGGCCCTATCCCCTGTACCACATCTACTTGAGCTGCTACAACAAGGTCCAACCCCCTCGCCGTGTTCCCACCGTGTAGGGGAACAGGGGAGAACAATCCCATTACATTACAACAGGGCTGATCTAATGGAGAGAACATTAAAACCATGTCGCGTCCAGTCACTTACCTGATGGAAGAGAGGGATGGAGAGGAGAAGGAGTGTTGGAGAGAAGGGGGAAGGGATCGGAGGCTGTGGGTGTCGGATGCGGCCACGGAAAGCTTGTGATGGTACCCCGGTGCCCTTGAGCAAACTGTCATTCAAACCACTTTAATTAATTTCTCCGCTTTGTCTTCTTTCCCCGCCTCCCTGCCTCCACACAGCAGTGTGTTCCATACAGGAGGCAGTAATATAATAGAAAGTAAGTGTCAACAATTTTGGACTCGATAAAAAGAGTATTTTGCAATGGAAATATGTGGCCTTGTGTCTGTAATAGCCAAGATCTGCCAACGCCGGCTTCCCAGTTGTCAGAACAGGCTGAAGCAGGCATTTCAGAAACCCACCATTTTGCAAAATGGAGCTTTGTATTGTTAGGGTGTATAATTAAGGCCTCATTGTGACAGCCATTGAGAGAGAGCTAATGAGGGTTCTGATGTATTCCATATGAATATGAATATTGAATTTTTAATATTTTATGGCTTTCTAATTGCCTTGGTTGCTGTTAATGGTTTTGACTGTTGAATATTACCCCGACTGAATGTGTGGCATGCGTAAGTACCTTTAAGCGGAGAGCTGATGAAATAGCCGCATTCTCAAGCCGAATTCTCTGCTTTATGATTGTCGTGCATGTATCTTTGGGGCAGATACATATCTCGACTGAAGGCACGTCTGTGACTGTGAATACATTTTGAACCGCTCTTTTACTCCCGTACCAAGATGAATGTATATATAATTACAAAGTATATCACACACACTACCTTGATATAGAGTTTAATGGCCGTATCGTTTCTTTGTGGAGCATGTCTGCTGGCCTTAATCTTCCCCACAGCTGACATCTTAATAACTCAGTCCTCTCCATCCATTTCCACGGGAGACATCCGGATGTGGGGGAAGGATTAGTTTAATGAATTTGACAATTAGTAACAGAAGTTAATGACTGCATGGGGCTAAGTACCCTGATGGACATGGCTGGGGGGACTGAGGGCTTCCATTGCTCTGGGCCATAGATCCTCATTAATAGCTTTTCTGCCTGCTGGAGAGGACAGGGGAAGCCAGGCCAGGCCTTTGTTTAGTCTGCCTCTGACGGGGCTGCTACGGGGTTGCACTGTTGCACAACGCCACACCAGAATTAGTCCCGCTCTGGGCCTGAGTTAATGCGGGGGCCTCGGGTCCTGGATCAGGTGAAGCTTCCTTTAATGAGCCGGGGTCATTAAATGTTGAAAAAGGAAAAGTGACATGGAATCGGGGGCGGGTGGGCGGGGAGCCTCTTTCTTCGGATCTCGTGCCAACAGTCACGGAGGAAGAAAAGTAGCTCGCGGGTCACAAGAGTCCTGATGACCTCCGTCTTGATTTATCGCTATGTTAGCTTCTCCCCACCTCTAATGTAGTCAAAACATCATTTAGCCAGATAGCTCTCATAAAGTTTTATTATTATTTATTATTATACTGTGCTTCATGAGCTACCTTGTCTCTTTGTCAGGTAGTCCCACTATAAACCATTTTGATAAATTTTTCAGCTACCATAAAATCAAAGTTTGTGTTTTTTATGGCGTCATGAATACACATGAAACAATTCCCATAATATCCATCAATTCAGATTTATACATACATATATACCACTTCTTCGCAATAATTTATCCCACCTTTCCCACAGAGGATGAGAAAGTATGTCTAGAATTTGTAAAACGGCGTCCAGAGCGGCGTTAGCTGCCCCCTCATTCCTGCCCGTCTCCCGGCGATCGCTATAATAGCGACGAAAACATAACCGCATCCAAAAATAATCGTTTTCCGAAGCCGTTTGCCAAAAGTTCTACTAGCTGGAGTCTCCGACGTGTGAGAAATTTGTCTTGTGTTATCATTAGTGGCGAGTAGGCCTGGGTGCGTGATGTAATGTAATGAGAGCCAGTGAAAAGAGAAGCCATTTAATTGGTCGAGTCGAACCTCAGAGGCCCGAGTACCTACAACAGCCTGCCTCCAGAGAGACGGGGAGACGAAAAGACAGAAACACAAGACGAGGATGTTGTTTGCTGTTGCTCTGACGCTCTGTTATTCTGTCAGGCCAAGTCTGGTCCTGCCAAGTTTAAAAGCCGAGGGACCAAATTGGTGTTGATGTAGCACAATCCTTCAACACTTCCACTCCTATCTCTTTTCCTCTTTCTCTCTGTCTCTCCTTATCCCTCTCTTTACCTCCTAATATGCCTCTTTAGGAAGTGACAGTTGTATTTAGGGAAAAGGTTATCATTGCATTAGAATAGAGTGCCGGCCCTGAGGCTCACCTAGAATTGCATGACACCGCCTGCAGCCCCCTTCGCTCTGTGCCGGGCTGAAATGTTATCAGTCTGACTTAATTACTGTCACTGGCCAGTGGGATTGACTGTAATGTATATTCTAGGTGTTGGACGCGTTGGAGAGATATTAAAACTTGAGTACCTTAAGTTCTTAAAAATCTCTTGGTGTTTAACTTTAGGTCAAACAGTTAAATTCTGTGTTTAACTTCAGCTTTTATACCTCGCATCCTCTGCCGCACCGTAAACACCACACCACACATACACACACAGAGCACATCCTTTATCTGATTAGCTGGCACGCCCATGTGGAGGTGTGTGTGTGTGTGTGTGTGTGTGTGTGTGTGTGTGTGTGTGTGTGAGGCACAGTGCGTTGCAGCGCAGCGTCGGGCCCCAGGCAGGGCATGGATTTCATTTAGGAAAGTATCAAAGGTTTACACGCTGTTCGCTTTAATCAGCATGTTTATCAGGCAGAGAAAAATTGCAGGAAGGGACCACAGGGAGAAGGAGGGGTGGGGGGGGTGGTGGGGGGGGGTTATCTTAAGGACCAGTAGCCAGGGAAATTGATAATGGCTACAAGGTAATTTACTGGAGACTTGTGCATCCCTCCACTGCTTCTACCCTTGCCTCTCATTCTAATTACAGCCCATGTAATGTTCTAATGAATCTGCAGGTGTGTGTCTGTAGGGGGGGGGGGCACGGAGGTAGGGAAGGGGGAGTTGTGCAAGTACGTCTATGTATGCGGGCATGCACCGCTTGTGTGTTTTGTTTGTGTGTGTCGCCGCGGATCAAGCCCGTTTTCCGTGAGAGGAGATTGAACGCATCTCAGGGCTGTGTCAGTATCTCTCGAGTGCATAGTTGTCTCACTGTTTCTGAAATATGAATACGATATGAAAAGCAATTAGATTAGCCCTCAGCAATATTAAAGATACATGCCACTCACAGACACAATGCTCCACTGATGCTTCAAGTTGTCACCGCAGTCTTCCAGCTGTGTGTGCAGAGGATGGAAGCTGCGGCCAGACGCACTCATCTCCCGCTCGCTCTAGACTGCTGATAAGGTCCAGGAACCGCCTGCAGTTGTGCCGGTGCCTCCAGTCACACACCCACATGTACGCATAAACACACACGTTCGCTCACAGGGCCATGTACGCAACCCTCCGGGGGGGATATGGGCTGGACCATAAAGGCCTTGATACGACCAGAGTGTAAACATCCCCACAGGATCGCGGCGAAATGAAAGGAAAGCGCCGTCAGGAATCTGCTTTCTTTGTCTGTTTTGGTCTGTCTGTGTGTGTGTGTGTGTGTATGTATGTTTACATGTGTTTGCGTGGTTTTGTTCAGATAACACTTTGGGATACCATTGTAGGTTGAGTTTTTGCCCCCCATGGGACGGTGACATCATATCGCCGTTACAATGCACGTTACTGTATAATGGAAAAAAGGCAAGAAATGTTTTGCGGTTAAGTTTCCTCCATTTTTACCTCCCCACAGGAAAAGGAGGGTGTCGAGGCGGTGTCTGTAGGGGCCATTCTCTCCGATTACCAGAGGGTCCGTGTGGAAAATGTGTAAGTCACACTCACGACGTATGACACACTTTCTAACTAAAGTGCACACACACACACACACACACACACACACACACACACACACACACACACACACACACACACACACACACGCCGCGTTCAGGCCTCTGAACTCCAATGACGCACACTCTGTGGTCCGCTGAAGGAAAAGAGTACATCCTCTGTAGTCACGGTGTGTTCCAAACTTGGACTGATTTTGTTTAAACACACACACACTGAGTTTTGTTTATGCCATTTTATTTAGACTAGCTTTGGTTTTTATGGTGCGGCGGCTCTGTTTTTATGGAGCATTGATTTCAAGAGAAGGAATGAAGCTGAAAATGAAAAGTTACATAATCATCATGTGATTTTGTTAAGATAAAAAGAATATGCACTTTCCCATTATGGGTGAAACACAACAGTCACATTGGCAGAAAGATGAGATGGTTTCCTTGTGACACAGATATCCACGTGTCTTTCTTTATTCTTGGTTTATTCTTCCTCTCTTTGTTTTCTTTGCCCTCCGTCATCGCTCTTTGTTCTTTCTTGTTTCTAAACTTACACAGACTGGACACATTGCGGCACAAAAGCTCTCTTCTTATTAACAAATCCTGCTGTCAGTCAACTATTGTTTCCCCTCATACACGCTAGATGTATACATGTAAACATCTCACGCATTTCTTGAGCGGTAGACAATTG
Source organism: Sebastolobus alascanus (assembly GCA_916701645.2). Classification (NCBI taxonomy): domain Eukaryota; kingdom Metazoa; phylum Chordata; class Actinopteri; order Perciformes; family Sebastidae; genus Sebastolobus; species Sebastolobus alascanus. Next base: position 1,442,805 of record CAKAOJ020000134.1, on the reverse strand, counting down.
TGTGCAGACTTTTTGGTTCAGGGAGCTCACTGAACCCCCTAGAAATGCATCTATATTTTTTTATAATAACGTAGAACTAATAATTTATTGTAATGATGAATAATATCGACCTTGTTGCGTCAATAACATCAGACACTCTGTCAACACACCGTTAAAAATGCACTTTCACGTCATGTACACAAACCACGTACCTGTCAGTTGTGTGGTCAAGATCAGACTAGAGACGTAACCGCTTAAAAGATGGGTGAGTAGGAGGCTACTTGCTCTCGTCCAACATGTGTTTTTTAAACAGAAAACACAGGTTTTATTCTGCGATATTTACTGAAAACGACATACATACAACCAACAGTAGCCTAAGTAAACTTTCAGGCTCTTGGAGTGAAATGAGGAGGTATCGTATCAGATAACTCCTCATTTCAACTTCAAAAAAAGTCAAAAGTTCAGCTCAAAACGTCGCACTGCGCACCGCTTCGTCGCTCGTGGCCAGTTAGGACGTTCCAATAGAAAACAATGTAACCAAACTGATTTTGTCACTGGCGCTCGCTCCCGTTGCATTCTGTTTGAGGGTGTAATATGTAAGCTACACACATCACAATAAATTAGACCTCTCTGCGTTGTACACATTACATTTTTGTTGTGAACCCCCAACCTTAAAGTTCAAACTGCGCCTACGCCTGCTCTGGATGTGTGTGTTTCACATGAGTTTCTGCGACAGACAAACCACAACTTAAGATGAAGTTTTTGTTTTGTCTTTGAATAAATCCACTGGTGGCAGGTGGGAGCATGTCCTGTGGAGCCTATCAGGGTGGCAGCCTTCCCGTAAACGGAGAAGGTGCCCAGCCCAGTTGGCTTTGAAGTTGTTCTGAGCGCTGGCAAATCTTCCATATTAACTGCTTTGCATCTCTTTCTCCGTCTACAACCTACTGCCCTCCCTCTACCCTTTCACCTGTTCCCCAGATGTTTGCGGCTAGGTTTGCAGCCCCTGGCCTACCTGTGGCGCCGGGACCAAGAGTCCCTGCTCTCCGAGATGATATCATCTGACCTCCATGCTATCCTCATCAAAGTCGCCGCCTTCGGTGAGTTTGTGTCTCCCTCTTTTTTGTGTCTTTTTACTTTTTTTTTTGCTTTCTCCGAAGGTGCCATGTTGGTTAAGTGGTGTTTTGGCGTAGGGGGATAGAAGGGACAGAATTTGGATAAGTGAGGGATAGGAGGAGAAGAAAAAGGGAGGTGTAACCAGAGAGAAAAAGAGAGACAAGCAGAGTAATGCCCTAATCATTAATCTGTGGCTTAGCAGCGGTGTTGAGACTTGTGCCAGCGGCGAAGGTATTGAAGCAGAGAACAATATGAAAAGATAAGACGTGCAGAGGGAGGAGGTGTGAGGGAAGTGCGCAGTGGTATTGGGAGGGTGGGAGGGAGGTGGGGGGGGGGGGGTTGGCAGTTGAGAAATAATCACAGGTGATTGCCCCTCACATTAATGCAACCTGTCAATAAGCGGCGCATGTCCCCATTGTGTGAGAGAAACACCGCATTCTCTGCCTATGCATAGCTCCGGATACATGGTCCGTGAAGCGAAGATTAAAATCTCTCATTTACGTTTCTCAACTGCTTCAGCACTGGAGGTTAATGTGGTATCACCTGCTCTCTACCTGCCTGTTTTGGAGCCTGAGGACAGGAAGATCAGATTACTGAATAACAGGAGAGAGTAAAAAAAAAGTTTTCTTTTTCTTTTCTCGGGTACATGACGTTAAGACTCTACCTGCATCTACTTGACAGTGCAGCCGGATCCCTTTTGACGTTGCCAGTGATAAATGATAATTACGGCTACAAATGGTTCTTTTTACTCTCAAAACTACTCACGACAATAGATCATCGTGTAGACACTGTTTACGTGCTGTTAAGTGCTTGTTGTCACCTTTGGTAGCAATCAGTCGAAAAGGGGTCCGCGGCTGACTGATGACCCGCAGAGCCGAGCGGCGCGGTCGGGATATTCTGCATGTCTTTCAACACAGCTCGAATAACCCCTCGTAGGAATGCACTTGTCAAGCCATTTATCTTTGGTGCTTTATTTGCTCGGTCCATTTCTCATTTTTAATGGTCTCATGATAAAGGACTTTTTGGTAATAAATAATATGACTTGTCAGATGCCCGTCAACGGGAGAGCTGACGTCAGACTCCATGTTTTCTGCGAGATTATAATTATTGTTTACCAGTCACAATTATTCAATTACACTTGTAACCAGATAAGATCTAAGTTTGCATTTCACGTTAACTGACGAACCCTTCTGGAATAACACAAATGTCGAGAAAAACCACACCTTAAAAGACCTCAGTCACCTTGTAACCCAGCTACCTCCGCCAAGCCTTCTTCTCTAAACACAACGTCGTCTAAAAGCAAATTCTCAACATTTTTTGGAAGATTATAATTAGAAAGGAAAATCACCCCGGGTGCCTTCGAGTGTGTACCTTGGCCTCCCACTGTAGGTGTTTGTGTGAGCATGTGTGCATGTGTGTTTTGGCTACAGGTAAAAAGGAAAGATCTTATCAGCCCTGACTCCTCACCTGTCCCGAGGCAGTGGTAATTAGAAAGGAGAGAATTGAATAGAGGTGCAAGCGCCCGGGGCGTTTTAGGCAGCACTCACATAATTGCAGCTTTGGTGGGAGCAGGTCTGAGCAGTGAGGTGTGCTGTTTAGGGGAGATTGGGTGACACAAGGGCGTACCTGGTGGCCTTTGGTGTTTGCCTGTGTGTGTGTGAGTGAGAGAAAGAGATTTGGAGGGATTTACTCGTGCAGACCTCATGAGGAGAGAAAAAAAATAACTCTCACAGGGCAAAGGTTAAGTCTGCATCTGAACTGACAGCCAAAACGGCTTATGATATTCTGTAGTAGTATGAAATGGGTTTTGGTGAGCCCTGAATAGTGAGAAGTCATTCAAGATTAATATTCCTTCATTAGGCACTCAGAAAGACAGGTGGAAATTAGCAGTGAATGGATAAAGAAGGGGGGGAAAAAGTACTTTCTTTCTTAAGGGAGGATATATTCCTTGATGACAAATCCCTGCAGTGAAAAGACAGCTGTCCAAACGCAGGATGATCCTCTAAGTGAATTCTCTAGAAGTGTTCATTTGCGTGCTGATGGCAGCCTAAAACCACAAAAGAGAGAAAGAGGATTTTATTCTTTTGAAGATGCCAAATTGCGTGTAGTGAAGTAAGTTCAACTATCGGAGTCTGAGCCTATGAATGTCAGAAAATGCTTCTAATTAGCAAAAAAAAAAAAAGCATATCTTTCAAAGAGAAATGCGTATTTTTGTTGGGAGACTGTCTCTTTATAATGCAACATCTCTTGAGCTAACCGTGGTAATTGGCAATTCCAAAAGCGAGTATTAAATATTCATGTAATTAGTTAATTGATTGATTAGTGCAGGTGTATATGAGGGCACAGGTTCAGCAGTTAATTGGTCCTCAGCTCCGGAGATAATTGGCATGTGTGAAATCAAGGTCTCTCCGCTGGAAAACCTTTTATCACTGCATGATCTTTTACCCTTCACACGAACATAGCCTTTGTGCTACGAAGAAGGGAATTTATGTCACAGATTTGCTTTCACTGATCACCTCACCCACTTAAGGACATTGGATATAATTTAATATATACTTAAAGGACAATTAATGTTCAAAGACATTAAAGAAAATGTACTGACATTTCTTTTTCAATGTGGAAACCACTGAATAGGCAATTTAAATAGTATTCTTTCTGTCATATGAAGAAACAATGCAAAGTACAACCTATTCAATTACCTACCGTACATAAAGGAATGTTTGAGCTGTAGTGCCAAGGCATATGGATATGACACATGTTTTTAAGGAAACAATACCAGGCAGAAGACATTTTTTACAAGATTGGAGCACAATGTTCAGACACTATATTAGCATCCACATTGCTTTGTAAAATGTGCAAGAATAGTGATAAATCACAATGTTTTACTGCCACGAGGCCAAGGTGACGTCTTCAAATCACTTGTTTTGTCCAGTTGACAGTCTAAAACCCAAATATATTCAACTTACTATCATATAAGATAAACACAATTTTGAGGATTAGTTGTTGAGAAATATTATACCAGGGGATGTTTGGCATTTTTTCTTGAAAAAAATATTTATTATATCAAAATAGTGACCAATTAATCATCTAATCATTTCAACTCTGATGTCAATCAATACGTTTTTCTTCATGTGGTGGAGAGATGACAAGGAAGGAGTAGATAGAGTGATGGGGAGAGAATGAAATGCAACAAGGTTGCGGTCACATTACAGCGCCTTAAACCCCTCATTGCTCTTATCCCTTGCTTTTTTAATGAAAATTAATATTCACGAAAGGACAACTCATGAAGTTAAAGCTAGGGTAGGCAATTTATTTTAGATGCACCTTTTGTTATATTTGTTGAACTTCTCTTTACATCCTGACAGCAATCAATGAATCATAATGCTCTGACAAAGGACTGTAATAAGCCCGTCCAGAAATGATTGGATTGCCCACCTGTCTGTCTCTCTGCGTGCACTATTCCTGTGTACTCATTGAGGTAGTTGGATACGGTTAGTGATGATGACAACGATGCAATGCGCTCCTCCTCCCAACGCTCTCTCGTGGACTCGTCCTCCAGCTGTAGTCAGGTTCATGTGTTTTTGGGGGAATGGCTTTGGAGGGAGGAGGGAGGATACTTTCAAAATCTACAGTAGCTCACTCTAGCTGGTTTTTCCAAAGTTGCCTACCCCAGCTTTAAGTTTTACCTGCGTGTCCTGTTAGCCACTGACTGTGACCTTTCTGGCCAGTTCAATCAAATTGAAGTTTTTGAACAGTTGTGGTCAAACAGCCTTAAATTGTTAAGTATGATGGGAGGCAATTGTTTTGGGGTTTTCTTAAACCACCTGCCACACATTGGAACTTCATGTGAATTCCTTAAACTGAAAAAAAATGTGTCCGGGTTAAGTTCTATATTGTTGTTTTCTCCTTTTTGATTTGTTGGACGGAACGGATTTCATCTTGATGCGATTGCTACACAACTCATGCTGCCTATTATTCTGCTCATAGACGCTGAATTTCAGATAAGAGCCTGACAAATTTCATATATAACCTTAATCTTATCATCCTTTGTACGGTGCCGCCTCCCTCCCCCTTCTTTCTTCCTCTCCGTTCTGTATTCCTCTCTCTCTCTCTCTCTCTCCTGCGAAGATTAGGTGATAGTGAACAGCTATTGTTTTGGCGGGGCTCTTTGAGAGCGTTGTTTAAAGGCTGATGCAGCTCACCTGCTAGGGAGGAGATGCTTATTTCATCCATTTAAAGGCTAAAATGTTACACATCATGAATCCAATTTTCTCTGCCTTTTTCTCTCTGAAGGCAGGGATTAAAGCCGAGCTGTCAGCTGGCACGCCAGATCTTAAGACAACCCGCGGATGTCTGCGATACTGCGCTCGGCTCAGCTCAGCTCAGACAGTATCTAGAATCTCCCGGCTTTTAATTTAGCATTAGGCTCAGTAAGCAAAATCACAAGCAGTTTCAATTAAATAGGCAACTCACTGCTGCGGGTTTACATGAGGTGGGAAAAGGCCAATCATGATCGTTAGAAAGAATTAGTGCAAAAGTGTGCTCTGGAAATAATTGCCATTGACTTCTATAAGGGGGAGAAGTGAGAGCTCAGAAGGAGAATGTGTTTTCATCTGAAAGCTTTGCCTTTTGGTCCAAGAATTGACTTCAAAAAGTGAATTTCTAAGCAGAATCAAAGGGTTTGCCAGATTCCACTTGTTATTGTGAGCTTTCTGCTATATTATTAACTAGTATTGTGTTTTATAATGTTCTGCTTAAAGTTTTTTTCATTTTTTTTTAATATAAAAGCTAACTTGGATGCCTAAATGGCTCTTGGTTTACTTGTAAACTTTTTTATTCTTGGCTAATTTCAAGGCCCTAAATGTCAACAAGGTTTTTGAAAAACGCTCTCCCTCATTACTGCGCTCCCTGGTTTTAAAGTTCACTGAATTTAATTGGAGTTTTATAGGATAATACGAGGTAAAAAGCCTCCTTTTAAAGGAGAGCCATTCCTCTCGGTCTCTCTTAGGGAAGCTCCTCTCTCTCCAAAGTGCAGTCTTGCCGTCTCTGGTGGCAGACTAATGGCAGCTTCTAGTGGGCTTATTTGGGTTTAATGTGGCATAATGAGGTTAGGTAATTGGGTTTAGGTCAAGTTGTAAAACAGGTTCAGAGGAGACAGAGATGTGAAGATCATGTAAATGAGTGGTGTTGGATCGCTGAAGGCTCACACCAGTGGCTACTCAAAAGACTTCTCAAAGCGCGTGTTGCACGAGCTCATTTTTTCCCCAAACGGTTCCAGTAACCTTAAGTTCATCAATTAAGAAAACACTCATACAAGTGCTAAGTGGTCTTGGGAGGAATGCCTCCACCTTAATGCCAGCTTTGTATCATTTTATCACTCACTCCTGTCTCCCTACACTTCCATCGTCCCCTCCTTGTAAATATCAAATCATGTATCATATATTATTTAAGAGCAGGGAAGTTAATGAACATATTAAAAAACGTGGCATCCCCTCAGCAATTTGGAGCCAATTATTAAAATTTGTTAAAAGGCATGACTAATTAAAGAGGATATTTAAATGGGATTGAATTTTAATGCTTCTTTTTTTTCTTCTCCTGCCTTATTACCTTTGTGGCAGGGTTAAGATGAGAGGATGTTGAGATTAGATATTCTCACACTAATTAAGACCACAGATCCCCTGGGAAGAGAATAAGGGCCTGCTCATTCTCTCCCTCTCCACACTCTCTCTACCCTCCCTACCTCCCGCCGCCGTGGCCCTCCGTCTCTCCCCCGTAGCGCCGCTGGACCACCGCGGCCCGGAGGAGAGACACAGCTGGGATTAAGATGAACCCAGGATGGGACGCGACGTCCTTCCTTCTTCACGTCCCCTCACCTCTTTCCCTCCCGTCTCCCATCCATTGCTCCCCATGGGGCCCACAGGTGACACGTTAACCTTTGAGGTTGTCAGGCCATGAGAGAGGAGAGATTCTCACATTACGATTAACTTTGTTCCTTTAATTAAACACATGAACGTGCCAACGAGCGGGACCACGCGGTGCCTCCGAATAGAGGAGATATATTGGATTTTCAGAGGAATTATTAGGGACAATTCTGCAAATCTTTTTTTCATTGCGATGGCATTACTGTCACAACTGCACGTCACTCCGTATAGGTCATCAGTAACTTGTTAATGATTATGTCAATCAATTAAGAGGCAGCCGCAGAATGAGGAAAGCGGAAAATCGGCAGTGACCGTAAAGATGTGATTGTTTGGTTCCAGTAACTTAACCCTCATATTTTTAGACCTACAGGAGCGTATAACTACATAGTTTGGAATTTCCTAAAATTTCGCATTTTACATTCATGTCCTGTTATGTTTTCTACTGTTCTATTCTTTGTAGAAAGCACCTGGTTCTCAGGGCTTTTGTTTTTTTGTCGGAAAAGTGACGAATGTACAGTAGGAAAACGCCGTCTGCGCTTTCTTTGTGATAGGAGTTGTTTACTGGGTGAGACGGAGTTCAGCGTGTTGCCATCGGGAACAGGCGTCCGTAAGACAAAATCGGGATTTAGTGTCACGAAGGAGAAGAAGCTCAAATAGCTGAGTGAAGTGTTTACTGTTTAAGTTTACCCTTTTATTCCTGCTAATATGTACATAATCCCTAAATAGGACTGATCAAAGTGCTAATCTTTGGGTCTAGATTTGGATATCTTATTAAAAAGGCAAGAGGGTATGGCAAAGTTTTCTTTTTTTTTCTTGCTTCGTTGGTTGGTTTTCCTGGGTTTTTTTGTGTCTGGGGAGTGAGCTTGTATTTTAGGAGTGTGGCACCACTGGGTATTCATACAAAGCTCGCCTTTCCCCTCCTTCTTTTCTCTCCCATGCCTGTGAGTCACTTCCATGCACCATTTCAGGGGAAGGGGAGGGAAAAAGGCAAATAAACAAGATCTCTTTCCAGAGTTTATATTCTCAAAGGGAACTAGATGAGGGGGGGGGGGGGGGCGGCGGGCGCGGGGGGGGGCGTGGGGGGTCTGTGGCCAGCAATTGAAAACTGTTGCCCTTACCCGGAGAGATCTGTGTACACTACTTGCAAAGTCAAACAAATAGATCCAGGGTGCAGGTTTACGTGTGTGTTTGTGCGACTGCCCGTAAACCTCCCTGCCTGTCATCTCCAATCACTGTTCTCCGCTCCTGATCAGACCTCTCTCTTTCTCTCTCTCCCTCTCTCTCTCCATACGTGTGTCTGTGTGAAATTGTGTGTGTATTTCTGTCTTTGTGCGTCGCTGTGTGTGTGTTCGTACGTCTCCTGTGTGCGTTTCCCACGTGGGTGCCAGGCCTGGATCCAGAGAAGCACTTAGGAAAACCTCTGGCTGACATGGAGCCCTATCTGAAACAGGTCACACACTGGTAGATACTCTGCCACCCAGTTTACACTCTCGACTGCAGTACTTTTATGTATTTCTATGTGTACTTCATTTGCTCACAGTCAAGTCACCTGATGTTCAAAGTCTTAAAACATCTTGAAGTACTTAATACTACAGTGAAATATATTTTTCTTTCACTTTCACTTTTAGTTTTAAGGCCCAGACACACCAAACCGACATCAGAGAACTAGTGGCGATGAAGGCCGACCGTTACATCGCCTCACGTCGCCTTTGTCTTGGCCAAAAGCTGCACTCAAACACACCGCAAAGACCACAGCCAACGGATAACTACCGTACCGTAGGTTCTGCGCCTGCGTGAGAGGATATAACTCTCCACACCAGCAGGTCGCGGTAGTCTGTATTCGTCATTCAAAAAAGGAAACCGGAAGACCAAGGACGGCTGATATACAAGATTATGATGCGTACATGAAACAAAGCGGTGTTTGCCGACCATTTTCACACCGCTCTCACTCACCACTTAGCTTCATTCCAGACGGCCATGTGTGTACTGGAATGATCAGCTTCCTCACTTACGTTTCTCTTCTCATGCACTGATTCGTTTAAGCTGAACAGCCAATCAGAGTGATTTCTCTCATCGACGGGCACCGCCGCCGATTCAACATGCTGAATCGGCCAAAAAACCTCCAACACGGGCAGACTAGAGCTGACGGTGCGGGCCGATAGACGCTCACCAATGGGCCCAAACTGGTGTGTCAGGGCCTTTTAGAATGATTGTATTCTCAGTGCTCTGCTTTCTGTGCTTTATTGTGAGAAAATATCGCAGTCACACCAATCATATTCTGGTACAATTGCTGGTTTTTATCACTATGTAAAAAAAAAAAAAAACTTTTGAACTGGTGTCAAAAGTAATACACTTCAAAATTGAATAGTTAATGAAAGACTTGTATTATTTCAAATTATTATAAATTGAAATTTGAGGTGAAATGAGTGTAAAGTGACAGTAAATAGGGTGTTCAAATAAAATACAGGACTTTCAGTATTTTTAATATTTTAATAAGGTGTTTTGCTTTCACTGATTAGCTCTCCCAGAAGTACGGAGTTCATATTTGTGGAGAAGGAGGTGAATATGAAACCTTCACCCTTGATTGCCCTCTCTTCAAAAAGAAGATGGTTATGTGAGTAAAGCAATATAATCTTACAATAATTTGTCTGTATTATAACTTGATTCAGCATGTGGCTGCTGTAAATTTGGAAAGTTATGTTTTTGTTTTTGTACATTAAAGTTTTTGTGTGTGTGCGCAGTGATGCAACGGAGACGGTGATCCACTCCGCAGATGCCTTCGCTCCGGTTGGCTACCTGCGCTTCACCGAGATACGCGCCGAGAACAAAGACGCCGTGAGTCAAACTTCTGAAGGAATCCATGAGTGTAACTTGTTTTTGCAAATAAGATCAATGCTGTTCAATGCCGAGTCAATAATTTCACAACAAAAGTTTGGAGTCACTTTGGGGTTGATTACTTCAAAACCTGCTCTGAGGGCGAAAAGAAACACAAGAACAAAACCTTTTGGTGTCTGATAACTTTGTCGAGCAGAAGAGAAACACAGCACTGTAGGGCAGGGCTCGGATCAGCCTCCAGAGGGCCTCTCTCTCTCTCTTTCTCTTTCGCACACTCTTGCTCTCGGTGTCTCCCTTCATCCCTCGCTCTCTCTCTCCTCTAGCCCCACATGGCCTACTTTGACGTCTGCAATATTCACTGCAGCCCGAAACTAGGCCCAGCTTAATAAACATGTCTGCTCACATTAAGGCGCTTTGCATTCAGGTAGCTGGCTAAGCGGACACAGGCGGGGGTTGCGGGGAGGCAGTAGTAGAAATTGGCTTTCGGTATATTAGAAGGAGCTGAACGGGGCTTCACAGACAAGAAGGGTGACACTTTGAAACATTTTACACTCCCTGCAAGAACAGACAACTTTATAATCCTTAAAGTATTGTGAAGAAATCTGTGATGGAGCCATTGACCTCATTCATGTGTAGTTTTAATTACTGTGGTTGAAATTGTCTGGTTTAATAAGACACCTATTGGTTGACGAGTGTCCCTGGCGACAGGAAGTGCTGCTTGCATGCCGAGGTGAGGGATGCTACTCGCCTGTAGCTCAACACGTCTCCGGGGGTAAAGCGTGCGATTTGCACGTGCGATTCATTGCACATCACACAATAATGTGTACATTTGATTTTGCGTTTGTTTGTGTGCAAGAGAGCGCGTGTGTGCAGCCTTGTGTCTGCATGTTGTTGGGTGGGGGCTGGGACTGTTATGGACAGAAAACATACCCCCATCCTACAACCTCCGTGACCCTGCAGCCTCACTCCCTACAGCTATATATTTTTTCACCCCCCACGCCGCCGCTCCACCCCCATCACACACAGACACACACACTCACACACCCCCTGTAGCCCCCCCTAGGTTGCTGGGGGAAGAGCAGGGAGATCCAGGGCCTGCAAGGAGGGGAGGGGGGGGGAGCAACCAGGGGAGAACCTGCCCTGGTTCAGCCTTCTGAAGCTCTTCTCGTCAGGGTGACAGATCCGCGGTGACACCAGCACTAGAGGAAACTGCACCGGGCTCAGGGGGTGGGGATGGACCACCATCATTTGCCCTCCGTTAATGCTAGTCAAGCTATTTTTCATGCTGGCCAGGAGAGAGGGGCTGAAGTATAATTAATTTGATTATCATATGGCCTAATGCGGTTGACAGCAGACGAGGGGGTTGAATGAGTGTTGGGCAGGGCGAGGGGGGGGCGGCGTTGAGGAAATATGAAATATGTATTCAAATGCGTGACGCCCCAGCAGGATTTGGCAGGTAATATGTACGCCTTAGAGAATGGTAATGATTTGTTATTTAAAGTACAAGCAAACAGAAGGAAAAGACTGGTGAAAGCCAAAACATGTCTCACACATCCAGTCATGAGGTTTGACTGACAGCCAGCATGATTGAATCTACAGTATCAGAAAACACCGCTCCCTATTCGCCTGAGCCGCGAATATGTTAGCATGTTGTTTCATATTCATTCACCTTGAAGTTATGTGGCGTCTGGGCCCTTGTCATGAAAGACTGACACACACACAGAGCCGGCGTGGTGGGGCATTTGAAAAGGTTGGCTAATTATACAGCGTTTTGTCTGTCTTTGCAAAAGGCTCGGCGCTCTTTCGTGGGCGTTTGGCCTGATGTATTCCCCCGTGGTGCTTTATTGCAGGATGCGGTGGCGAGAGCTTTGCCCCATGGTAGTTGTCCTTGCCAGAGCGCCATTGACAAGATGACTGAGGAGGTGGAATATGCTGATCAAGCTCAAGACGACCAGCAAGAATTTACATCAAATTGTGACCTTAGTTGTCAGCAGGGCCACGGTGAGATTCATTTGTGGTGAGACATGCACGTGCTGACATGTGTGTATTTATGTGTGTGTCAGATGCTATTTGTGTGTATGTGTGTGTGCTCCCTGAATCTGTGTCATGCGGCCAGCATCATGATGCTAGTATTTTTTGAGTGAGTGTTTGACAAGAGCTGTCATTTCAGCAGCGTATTTGTGACAGTCTCTGAATTCATTTCTCCTTTGACGTAAACCACCTATGCATGAATTACCTCTCATACAGCCCTGGTTGTAAATAAAGAAAAAAAAAAGAAAATTACATACTTATTTTGTGTGTTCTAAAAGTCGTGAACAAGCATTATAAGCGTTGGACCAACCATTTGTAGTAAATCCAAACCAGCTAACCCTCTTCCTCTTCCTGCAGATCTCCCTCCATCCTGCTCACCAAGAAGCTCCAGAGGCTATCAGTGGATCTCCGGCATCAACGGCCTTCAGAGCAAAGATCCCGGCATCCAGGGTCAGACGTCGGCAGCTTTCACACTGCTGCAAAGTAAGAGAAAGTGTGAGGGAGAGGAAGTATTGAGCAAGAGAGGGAACACTTTTGAAGAACATGGTGTACCAGAGCTGTGGACATGCTTTTAAATATCTCTACACTCTGGAAAAACGCAAGGGTCTACTAGAAAATTCTTTTTTTTGCCTCCCTTTAATCGCAGAAGCAAAAAGGCACACAGAACGACACTCACAAGTAAACTAACCTTTAATAAGTCATGTTTTCCTCCATCAAATAGAAATTGAATCTTTGATATGATCAAGGGGAGATCACACAGAATTCCTTTGTCCAGGGGTGATTCAAGCAGCTCAGTAAAAACAGATTCTCACTCCCTGCTTTATAGCCCCAATGGAGAGAGAAATATGGCGAAAACTTCTTTGTCCCTTGGGTGTCTTTCTATCTCCTTACTGCGTTAGCTAAAGACACACGAGGAGGTGTGGCAGAGCTTGAGAAGTCGCTCCTTATTCAAAAGTGCTTGTCAACCCAGCAGGCAAAAACCCTGTGTGTCAGAGACTCCGTCCGTCACACGATTGGGATCGCGGGTTGGCCACCAAACAAGGACAAGCACTTCAAATTAACCCAAACCAAGCTTTAAAAAACACACACACACACACACACACACACACACACACACACACACACACACACACACACACACACACACGCAAACGGTGCAGTCATGTTGGGTGGGTTATCGCTTTTGCCCTGCAGAAGTTTAAAAGTGCACGTTTTTACAGTGTGTCTGAGTCTTCTTTCCCCCTTTCTCTTTCTCTTTTTTGATGGAGAAAGAGGAGCGAAAGATGAAAAGCATATTTAATGTTTATCGTGGTGCTCGGCTGAAAAGCCTTCACAGTGCAGAGACAATATTAAACAAGTTAATATTTAATGAACAACCTCTTTGTATGAGGGCGAAGTAGTCTGAGACGCTGGTGTTGGCAAAGGAAAAACAAACTTGAAGCTCTTTCAAATGATTGTAGGGAGAAAGGCTTCGCTTTGAGCCCTCGTGCCTGTGTTTGCATCCAAAGCCTACGATGTGCACACGTACTGCGTTAGACTGCTCTTTATAGAAGGGGACAAATAGCATTACTGCTTTAATGCAGTTTCAATGGATTTCAGTGTGAGGAAAAAAACAAACTTTGAAACTATCCACCTCTTAACTACAATGGTGATAGCCTTCAAATGACTGTTTGAGCAGACTGACTGTATGGTAGGTATAGCGCAGCTGTAAGCCTGACACTTTGACACTAGCAAATGCCTGAACACTGACTTAGACTCCATGAGTATTTGTTCACTGGCAAGCTTGCCTGTTGCAGTGGGAATAGATAAAACTCATATAAGTTCCTCAAAACAAGATGTCAAAAGAAATGCTGGAACTAGAATAAGTTTATAGAGGTAAACCGAAAACACGGGTCTCAAAGAACCAATAGAGTGCTGCAGGAGTCCTAAAACCTGGAAATGAGTTAGCATTTCAGCACTTCCGGTTCCCTCGTCTCGAAGTCAGTGGGCTTTTTGAATGGGTTTTTAGTTAGATGCCTGAAATAAGGTCTGAGGCTAACACAAGCTGAAGATTTTAATGTTTTGTTCTACGATATAAAATACATCAGTAAATATCCCACTCCCACTATCTTAAAAAAGGCGATTGCTAACAAGTGGCTAAATGAGACTACTAAACGTCATCACGCCGACACGTCCGCCTTTACAGCCTCGTTGTGTATACTCGCGCTCATGCGACCGTGGTATAGTTCGTTTATAGCCTAACGTTAGCTCTTGCGATTGCATTTACTCTTCAAAAATCATAAAAGTGGATTTCCGTGAAGATTATCTTGCTGAACAAAACGTGTAAGCATCATAAACGTTTGTTTGCCACAGCTTATTTTCTGCAATAATCCAAAACCCAATGGAAAAATCCCTTTGGCTTTTTGTCGAGGGAACCGGGGCGATGCTAACTTCCTGGTTGGCCTACAAAAATACGTCATCCCTGCAGCTCTCTATTGCATGAAATTGGTGAACAGTTGCAAACAAAGAGACAAATGCAGCACTTCTTTTTGGTCACAAACCTCCCATTTTACCTGTGTTAAGATGGCAAATTTAAATTTTATTTAGAGCATTTTGCTTATTTATTTTTCAGTATACTGCTTCTCTGCAAGTTTATCTTAGTCAAGATGGAGTAAGGTTATGGTAGGTTAGGTTATGTTACTATAAATTACAATATGCTACACTACAGAGATTTACAGTGTAATGTGTTGCCTGTGTCCAGGTGAGTTGGACAGCAGAGGCTGGAAGATGAAGGACATCATCCTGGTTCACCTGTATGTGAGGTCCATGGAAGACTTTGTTCCACTCAACACCGTCTATAAGAAACACTTTGACATAAACCCTCCAGCCAGGTAAAGGTGCAAACACACATGCAGACCTTTCCTGCTGTTTTTTCCTCTCTCTCTCTCTCTGAGGGAACATCTTTACATTGTTCAAACTCCAAAGCATTTGTTCTCTGCTGCAATCTTATTCTCAGTCTCGTAGCATTCATTCCGTGTTTCCTCTCTTTTTCCTTGTATAGGGTGTGTGTTCAGGCTTCTCTACCTGCCGGTCAGCTGCTGCAGATGGACTGCCTGCTCCACGACTGGACCGAGCCCCTGGAGGAAGGCTGCTTCCACCAGAGGGAAGCCCTGCATGTCCAGAGCCTGTCCCACTGGGCCCCAGCCAACATCGGGCCCTACAGTCAGGCCCTCAGGGTAAGGCTCCAAGGTTCACAGCAGGGAGAGGTGGTGGGTAAGAGTGTTGACAGTTTAACAGACTAATTATAAACTAAACTGTTAATAGACTAATCAATTATTCAGCTCATCATTTCAGGATTACGGTCTTGATAATATTCTTTGCAGGCCATTATTTGCATTCATTTGTCATTTTCTATTCTTCATTTCAACCCCGTTCTTCACATAACACGTTTGGCTACTAATTGCGGATGATAGTGAAACTGAACGGGCTGAGCCAGAAACATTGAACATTGTTTTTCTTTTGCTTCATTGTTAGCAAAGCAATTCAAAGTATCACTTTACGATGGTGAGGAGTAGATCAGTGGAGGAATACCGAGGATTACTTGGATGAATGATGAATCTTATGATGCTTTGTTTTGAAGAATCTCCAATTACGTGCAGCTCTTCCTGTTCGTCTCTGTTTACGTATAGATGCATGCGTGCAGATGCATGCGATTGTTATGTGTGATAGTTTGTTCTCATGACTACTCTTATTTATACATGTAAATATGTATCCCTGTTGCAGTGGGCAGTGTGTATCCATTTTTGCACTTGTTTGTAAAGCTGCGAATAGAACTTCTTTCATATTGTTTCAAACCCGGGAAGAATGTCGAATTCAAAGGCAGAGCGGAGGAAGTGTGGGCCGTGGTTGCACGGTTGGCTTGGTGTTTTGTTTACCCAGTGTGTATTATATGGGATTACACTTGTCAAGGTACTGTCAACAAGGATAGTGTCCATCTCCTCCACACTGTCCTTGATCCTGCAGCCAAATCCGTCTATGAGTGAGAACATGTGTGGATTAGCCATTCATTTGGAGCTTGACGGCATATCTCACCAGTGTGTCACTGAAGCTCAGAGGTTCGGATTCCTGGGATGTAACCTACAGAATCAGGTTTGCTTTTAACGTGCCAGCAGTGTTTGATTTCCTCAATGGAGTCTCATTGAGACATGAAATTGGAGTCAGCTGTAGGCATGTGCTATTGCCTCTGGAAAACAGTCTGATCTTTCATGCCTCTAATGATCATTCATATCCAAAGCAATTTGAGACAACAATGAGAGGAGTTTGCTTGCTCAGAGCTGCGCGTGACGCTTCACACACACGACCCCCGCGTCGCCTCTCAGCGTGTCTGCTCCTCTTCCACGCTACAATGACTTAATTTGATCAAAAATGTATTAACAACTCTTCAGTACAGCTAGAGATTTTTACATATTGATACAATTACCCCCTCGCTGTGAGCAAGCTTGCAGTGTGCCACCCCTCCTCTCACCACTACGCTGACACCATCTTAATGACAATTTTCCTTGGTGACTGTTGCCGTGTGTGACACCATGGCGACAGGGCTCTGGCAACAACAGAGACAGAAAAGCTGCCGTCTGAGACCAAATAACCTGAAGCCCTCCACATTCACTGTCTGTGGGAAAGAATTAGTAATTAAAAGAAGGACCCAGCTTTAAAAGGGGGGGTTGGAAGGAAGGGGGGGGGTTGAACTTGAAAGGATGAATTTGTGATCTTAATTATGTCCAGAGAATGTAATCAGTTTTGTGCCGCAGAGGTGTTTTTTTTATGAGCTCTTTGAAGGGGCAATGACTTTTGAGAGTTGCCTTTGATAAATAGTTGTGGTCAACTGTTTACTTTCTTGTTTGTTAATGTGTAGTAATGCTAACTAGGGCTGTGCAATTAATCAAATTTCAATTATGATTTTGGTAGGGCTGACATGAATGCTTTGAAGCTTCGAAGCTTCGACCGTTGCCATGGTAATCGACCTCCAAATCAGTATTCGAATGCTTTGTTTGTTTTGTATTTTTTTATAAATAAGTAGGTAATAATAAAGTATAAATCCCAAATTAGCCCATGAAATTAGGAATAATCCCACAACATTATTCATTATTCATATTCAACATTAATTATTGTGACTTATTCTCAGACGGATATCGCTGTTTGTTGTGTGTAGAGGTGCGTGTGTGAAACGGGGGAGATGGAGGCAGACAGACAGAAGAACATGTCAGCCTGCTGTGCCGCGCCGCGAAGCAAAGCTTCGAATACCTTCGAATATTTCTCATCAAAGCTTCAAAGCTCAAAAAATGGTGTTCAGGATATCCCTTGGTTTTGGCTTCCCAAGATTATGAAAACAAGATAATCGACCTTAAACCGATTATTGTGCCACACTCTGTTTTGCAATGAAGCTCTCGTTTTGTCTTGTGTTATAAATCCAGCGCGCCCTTTTCCTTTACAACGGTGCGCTTTAGCCTCGCTTGGCGGGTCGGGGACGGCCGCTCGGTGTGGGAGGATCCCCTCGTGGGAACTCTCCCCGGCCCTGGCTGGCCCTCGCGGGGCGTATTTCCTCCATGGTGGTGCACTGCGACCGGCTCAAGGTCGGCTTAGAGCTTGGGTGAAGGTGGCGCTTTACAGCACCCCTCGCCCGGTTTACCTTGCTTTATAGATGTGTGCTTTTTTACCGTGTCATCACCATTCATACCTATACAACCAATGTGTTAATGATTCATTGTTTACTAGAGCACAAAGTTCTTCATAGATCTAGCCTCTTAATTTTGCTCTCAAAGTGCATCAGATCGCATTTAACTTTAAAATGTAGGCTACAAAATGTTCTTTCTAAATGCATGATGTTTTAAAAGTCAGTGATAAATCGTGTTCTCAATATTGACCAGAATAATTGTGATTTTGATTTTTTGCCATAATCAAGCAGCCCTAATGCCAACCATTTAAGTGTGCTGCATTCACATTTGGCTATAAACTGATCAATGTCCAGCTCTTTTGGGACCAGTTTATTCTTTTGACAAGTGTCCAGTGGTTTGAGAGACAGCACATGGCTACTGACAGAACGTGGCGCTCTCTGGCCCTGCAGGATGTGACTACAGTAGGTCTCCTCATTGAAAGGGTCGGGCTGGTGGAGGAGGTAGAGAGGAGCGGCATTAGGGATTGGCATGTGATGGATGCTGGACCTTCAAACTCCATCCATCTATTCATCTATCTGCCCGACTTGTCATGTCTCTCAGCTTCAGCTCTCGGGAACGGCGAGCTGACTGACTGTCGACTTGGCCTGGCGAGCTGACAGATTCAGATCGGACTTGATTTAAAGAATTAGTTAACCTTTATGATGTCAAAGCTGCGGGCCTCTTGGCGCGTTGTATGTTAATGTACGGTATGCCGGTAGTTTAGGTAAAAGCCGCAAGCTATGAAGGAAAAAACAGCGATTTAATGTATGCTTTGTTTTTACACGGTTTCATATTGTTCCGCATCTGATTGACACGTGTTTAGAGGTTGTATTCACCATAATATGTATTACTTGTTGTGAGTGCGTCAGTATCAAAGCTCTTGCTACCTTTTTTTTTTTCTTTTGCTGTCTTATTTATCAGAGATCTAATGCAAATGTTGCTGTCATTTGTTTAGACCCAATTTGCATAATCTAATTAAGATATAAGAAATTTCACCGTTTTTAATGCATCAATCAATTAATTGAAAACAAAAGCTGCACTCAGACATCCAGTATGTTTGATGCAAAATATCAAAACAGATTCTCTCATTACAACAAAAGCCAAGTAATGGCATGCTTTTAAAAGAAATAAAAGTTATTACTGCATTTTCCGTCAGTTGTTTCTTAAAAGGAGCTTTTAAACAATTCTGTTGCATTAAGATAATAGCAGGGAAAAAAAGGGGTTCTTTAGCCAGTAATGTTCCACATTTTTACACAGAAATCCATTTGTACTAATAACAGACGATTACGCATACGAGTTGCCAGATGGAAAAAATTGACCTAAAGTCAGAGTTGACAGCAGGAGTCTCAAACTGCAGGACCTTTTCCACATCTATGTTAGATTAATGCTGCCTGCTCCATCGCATTCCCTTTGGAGCCACATTTACAGAGGCAAGCACAATAGCCAAACCAGGTCTGAATAGGAAGACTATCAGCTGAATGGCTGTTAAACATCTCCTCTTTCCTGTTAAGGTAAGTGGCTCACCCCTGGGATATTTGCTAGGAAATTATACTCACTGATCAGATTCTGCGGGGTGTGTTTTGGGAGCTGCCTGCACTAGCCTCAGGTTGCCTGTGAACACTAACCCCTTTGCCTCATTCCCCTAATTGTGAGTGACAGTCAATATTGTGGAAGACCGTCTTGCACAAGCCCGCGATAGGATTTGCATTGGATTTTGAAAATTGTCAAAGTGGACTGTGAGGCATCAGGAGGGAAGTGGATCTGACGCTGCCAATTAGTGTCAAAGGGAGGAGTGTAGTGTGGCGGGTGGGAGAATTTGAATAATCTCCTCACAGGAGTCGTAATGTGTAAAAACAATGAGCTGAGCTTTGTCTGACCCTCTTGATGAAAAGTTCAGAGGTCAGACTGAGTCATAGAGAGGTTGGGCCACCCATGTAGGACCAGAAAGAGTGTGCAAGAATGACTAAAAGAGCATAGGTAGAAGTTTCACTTTCTATGAAGCCCATGTCAATGATGCATTATAAACATACTTATAATCTCTCTTCTTAAGACTCACTTTTATCTTATGGCTTTTTCTTAACTGATGGTGCAGTGTTGTAACTATTTATATGATTTTATCTTGTTTAGATCTTAAGTTGTGGATGTTAATTACTTTTATCATGCTTTCATTGTAAAGGACTTTGTAACCTTGTTTTTAAAAGGTGCTATATAAATAAAGTTTATTCATAAATGATTTACAACAATAATCATAACACATTGTAAAGCAATTTATAATGACTTATAAGGTCAAATATCACAATACTTCATAATTGCTAGTTACTCAGCATCATTATAATATCCCATAGTTGTAATACATTATAATTATAATGCATTATAATCACTGTCATAATGTATCTAATTATAAGTTACTCTAAGTTTGTTCGTTAGATCAAATAAATATAAATTATATTTATTTTACAAAATGCTTTATAATGCATTTTGATTATTCTTATGAAGTGTTATGAATATGTATGAGTGCATATAACTATTATTATACAATGCTATAAGCAGATTACAGCACATTATAGTATGTTTATAATGCATTATAGACATGGGCTTGATAGAAAGTGTTACTGAAGTTTCATCTGTTTGTTGGAAGCCTCATTTTGATTTTGTTTATTTCAGCCAACAAATGTAGTATATGGAGAGTATTATCAAAGATTACTTTAAGGACTTGTTAAGATAATTGACAGTGGAGAGAGACAGGAAATATGAGATGAGAGATGTGGTAAAGATCCTCAAACTAAGTTGAACGTACTTTGTGGTTACGCGGTCTGCATCTGAGACTGCTGCCTCACGAGTATACATGTTTTAACCGATCATTCTCCATCTGTGTTATAAAAGAAACATACAGATATGTTACAGTGATTTCCATTAGAAATGCAGTAGGAGAACACATAGTACACGATGAGTTTGTGAAGATTGCAGCCCTGCTTTATGGTGAACAATCAAAGGGCTGACAGCTAAATATGAGCTGATGTGGTGAGTGAGAAAGCAAAAAAATGTAGTGATGAATAGCAGAAATTAAGCTAAGTGCTTTAGTTTTATGGTTTGTTGTTCTCATCCAGAATGTTTCACTACTGTAAAAGAGCCAACATGCACAATTCAGTGCCCCCACCTCCCTCTCCATCACATCAAACACCCCCCCCCCCCCACCACCACCACCACCACCACCACCTCCCCAAACTTCCTCAGTCTACATCTAGAGACTGCATCTACCTCAATTACCACAGAAGAGTAATTAGCCAAAAAACAGTGTGTGTGCGTGCATCCGCGTTCGGGGAGGTATTCATGCAGCACGAACAGATTAATTAGGACATTTAACTTCATTTCTAATACAACAAAATTAATCCCATAAAATATGAGGGATCTCGGAGGAGGTGCCTGTCAGCATCTGACGCCTCTCCCCTGTTTGCCATAATCTATTAAAACCTTGCTTTTATCTCACCTCTCCCCTGTCATACTTTATGGATTTTTTCATAAACACGGCCCATACTTCATAAATGTCTCAATTTTCTAGTCTATTAACATTACTTCAAAAGCGCTTGATAAAAGAGGAGGGCATGCGTGAAATAATGCACCAATAATACGAAGCGCTGGAGGCTAGAACAGTAGGGGCGGCTCTCTGGCGTGTGCACTCAGACAATGCAAGGGATGTTATCAACTTTAATAAAGAACAAATGATCACTTCCAACCAAGGAGGAGGGGAGATGAGGCCGGGAGGAAGGGGTGGGACCAGGAGGGGGAACAGTTGTCGAGTAATTGAGTCGATGAAAAATGAGGTCTTGAAGGCTCAGCGGTTTGAGCACTCGTGAGATTGAAGGCTTCTCAAAACTACAGCGCTCTTCAGCACTTGTACTTACTTGCTCCTAGTTGCAGTGGAGGATGTTAACACAGATTTGTTTTTCCTTTTCATTTCACTGAGGGCGCGAGTAGAATAGGCTCGTTGTTTCCTTTCCTGAATGCCCGAATTGTGTGCAGTGAGTTGAAGCTTTTGTCTGGGGAGAGTCAGAAAGGGGATTTTGACTGACAGTCGGGCTTCACCTCGCAGCCTTTTCCCCCAGCGAGCATCGATTCACTTCCTGTCTCTGTGCATCACCTGAGTCTGTCTCTGTGGGCTTTACTCATCCTACCCAAACACTGGGGTCAACTGTCTTCGCTTGAACCGGACACACACAGAAACACGCTGATCAAACCCAGTAAGACCTTAGCGCAATGGCATGTCGGCTGTATGCCCCGAGGCCAGGTCCTCCACACACACATACGCACACACCTGTGAGCTCTTTGTGAAAGGCCCTGGCTGTATGACAAGGTAAACTGGTTTGGTCATTAAAAGGAGTCACAGGTGACTCACTGTAACACACTCATGACTGACAGGACAGGTATTCAAAGCGCTTTGATTGACATGCAAATAGATAAGGATGTAGGCAAAGACAAACAAAAGGGGCAGTTGAGCGTACACACGTTATCTCAAACCATCAGCACCTAAACATTTGTTAGCAAATGGTTGCTCGTGTGCAGCTCCGTACATGTATGCATACTCTTCAACATTGTCTTGTATGCAAAACATGGGGACTTCCTTCCCCCTCCTCTAATACAGCTCCGCATCCCAAGACGTATATCTGCGTTGACACATGGTCATATCTCCGTCCTGGGACATCGCTTGAGCAATTGGACGGGGGTTGTGCCTGTAAATGTGAGCACATATATGTGAGAGGTCATACCGGAGTACGTTTTTAATCTGATGAGGGGGGCCAGTTTTATGGGAAGTGGTAGACGGCAGAGGAAGGTAATTATGTTCCTCCCAACCCCATCCCACACGCCCCCCTTTCTCTCCCGCTGTGACCGACGCTGACCTGCCATGGCGGTGGTCATTTTCAGGAGTCAGTGCGTTTCTTTAATACATTATCCTGCACTGCCGCCGCCGCCGCCGCTGCTGCTACTGCAGCACCACGTGGGGACAGACTGGTATCAGCTTGTACCAGGCGAGGACAGGGGAAGGACTGGATCTGTCAGAGCGCATCGACTCTCACGCGGCCGCGTACGCCGGCGCTGTGCCTCTGCCCCGGCCCCTGCCACACTCCCACTCATTAATGGGCCCGGCCCTGACAACTGATCCTAATTGCCTTTGAACAGCTCTTCATGTATTATTGGTGCCTGACTGCCTTGGTTCATGTCAACAAGCCACGGGAAGCAAGGACAGGATAGCCACAGCCATCGTCCCCCTTCCTCTTTTACATACCGAAGGATGTGGAGATGCACGTATACAAGATATGCATGTAAATATATATACATCATGTGTGTGTATGTGTCCCATTTAACCATCCTTAATCACCTGGGAAGGTCTCTGGTGTCTCTAGTGAACGGTCAGCACCTCATCCCGGTCTTTCGCCTTTGCCGATTTTCAAATTACTTGACTATTTCCTGTGTAAAACAGCATTTATGTGTTTTTTTAGGCTATAGTATATGAATAGTAGGGGTGTAACGATACATCGATCTGGATCGATATATCGATTCAATGATCAACGATCCAATATCATCGATGCATGGCGAAACATCGGTACATATCATCTTTAAGATACACCTTTATTTTGAAATTCTTTGCACTTAAACATAAGAAATGTGGCACTTTATAGTGAACAAAAGGAGGTCTGTTTTTATTGTTTTTATTAAAAAGAATAGATTGTTTTTCATTTAAATGTCTGGAAGAGCCCAGTAACAAAATTGTCAAATCATAATTTAGTTGCTTTTTGAGAGTTTATATAAATGTAACTGAATCGGATCGAAATTGTGGCAGACTTGGTGATATCAGCAAATATCGCATCGATATAACATTGTGTTGTGATGAAACTTGTGATTTACACCCCTAATGAATAGAATATACTAGCACATTTAATGGAATGTAGATGAATGTAATCAGTTATGATGTATGAGTCTGATTTTATTTGATAAATGGTAGACTTTTTTAATTTGAGACAACCACATGCTACAAGAGTGTGTGTGTGTGTGTGTGTGTGTGTGCGCGCTTGTTTTCTTCTCACTTTGTCACTGCTGATGAGCAGTGGAGGGGCGAATGGTTCGGAGGTATCAAGAAGGCATCTGAAAAGCGTCATGTAAAGATCCCACCACAGCAGATATCTGCCAAGACACTCGCGCTATTACAATCGCAATCACAAGCACTCAGTCAAAACATTATTTGTAGTCCCTGTGTGAATTATTACCCCCGTATCCAACTGTTTACTTCCCATTTTACCCCCTCTATTTGAATACGGAGAAAGCAGAGGTGCGGTGGCTTGGCTCTTTTTTTATTTGTGGAATGAAATAACTGAATGCCAAATGCATAGATAAAAAGCATAGCGGCGTGTCCTGTCCACTCCCATCACTGTCTGAGAGAGGAGAGACGTATGACCATCCCATTACTATGGTAACTAGCCACTATATTCAGAGCTGCCCGGGTGTGTTTCTTCCCCCTGCAGTGACGAGAGGGCATAGCTGACAGGGC
Source organism: Sebastolobus alascanus (assembly GCA_916701645.2). Classification (NCBI taxonomy): domain Eukaryota; kingdom Metazoa; phylum Chordata; class Actinopteri; order Perciformes; family Sebastidae; genus Sebastolobus; species Sebastolobus alascanus. Next base: position 1,418,695 of record CAKAOJ020000134.1, on the reverse strand, counting down.
CTACACACACACATACACACAGATAGGGAGGGTCTGGAAGATGCTTCTTGTGAAATATACACGTGTGGCAAATACAGACAGAACAATACAGGAGCCAGTTCCCACATTGTGGTGACATACAGAAACTAATAGGGAACAGCGTTAGGGAGAAATATATCCCCTTAACTTTTCAACATTTCACTCATAGGCAAAATATTTTATCCAAAAAAAATAACGCAGATAAATTAGAGGAATTTAGCACTAAGAGAATTTATATTAAACTTAAAAAAAAATGAATTATGCCTTCATAGTTGTGATGTATAGCTATCAGAGACAGAATTGAATAAAATTGTGTAGAATTTCTTAGTGTTCTGTTAGCACAGTAACAAACCATGATTGATATGTTGCCAACAAACACAGGGTTTATAACACTAATTGTCACCAACCCAGACTGTTAGAATAGAGACGGATTGTTACTGCAGCAGATTCACCTACCGACTGCTGCACTGCTCCGCACTGTAGCTTGTGTATTTTAGGAAACTGCTATTAAGGATGATTTCTATAATTATTATCCCATGTTTCTGCGATTCCATAAGTTGCACACATTAAAAGTGGCAGTCGGCGCCTCTGGTTAGAAATGATTATTACATCCACATGCAACAATGTGTGTGCGAGAGCGTTGCCATTTTGTCTTCATTTATTAAAAGATTTTTTTTTTTAGTACAGATGAGTCAGACAAGACTTAGCGCTTACATCCCATTTACTTTTGGCCACTCGCTTCATCATAAATTTCCCATGGAGCAATTCTTCGGAGTAGTAACTTTTAACCCGGGTCATTCATTTTTCAAATGCCATTGTCATCAAAGCACGCTTTACCGAGGTAAAAAACTGCTGCAGATGAATAATACACAGCCTCCTGTTTTTTCTGCGGACATATCAGCATGTTCACTTTTAATATATATTTATTATTGATATTATGGATTTATTATGTAAGGGGATGTCAGGCCCCGTAAGTCTGGGTAATGTAATGTAGTTGAGATGCCCAGGGTAAGAGTTCATTCAATATAATACAGAGTACACAATATTTTCCACATGTCAGAAATTTATTGAGCTGAATTCGATGCTCCGACACAAACGTTAATATTTGCTCTATTTTTCAGTGGGGATTCGGTTCATTTTCAGCACATTGTATTTTATCAGTTTGCTGTAGTGAGAATATTATTATCTCTGGTGCACATTTACAGTAAAATAACAGGTTTTAATTATTCCAAAGTACGTAGAAGCAAGGATTTTAGTTTTTGCAGACCCATTTCAGCTACATTGGATTTTCGGTATTTAATAATAAAAATAAATACAGAACAACACTTGTGTAGATATTGCAATGAAAGCCGCAAACAATTTGTATGCTATTTTTTTTTTTTTTTAACATTTCCCTCCAAATTTTCCTTCATCCATATTCATGCATCTCACTGGTGGAATTTGTGCCTTATTTATGCGAACATTTTGACTTTGCCAAAAAAAAAAGAAAAAACAAGAAAATCCAAGAAGACTTGGATGCTGTCTAGCCAGCCTGTCCATGGATTGAGTGGACTTTGTATGAACGGCATTGTTGATGCTCCGGCTGCCTTTTTAATGCAGCCATACTGCCATCTGTTGAGACCAGAAGGGACTGCATCTCTTTTTGCTCTCCTCTGCATTTTCTGCACTGTCTCGTTCAGTCTGTCTTTCATGTTTCTGTTTGTCTGTTATTCATCTTTTATGTGTGAATGCTGAACTACATGTTGTGTCCATTACAAGCTGCAGAGTAGCAACAGGGCAGGGAAGAGAGAGAGTGTGTGTGTGGATGTTTTGGATGTGGACGTAGAGGACTTTTCTCTCTGGACCAGCAGCTTCATGTCGCCGGGTCGCAGGCTGATTTGTTTTTGACATTCGCAGAATAGACATTTCACACTGTGGTCCTATCCTTCATATCGCACACACACTCTGTCACACACTTACTTAACTTCACCAATACTGACAGTTACGCTTTAAACACTTTGTGTTGACATAATTCTTTTGTGCCCAGGTTAAGTTAGCGCTTCTATTAACAGCCAGGCCAAGAGATGCAGCTTCAAAAAAAAAAGAGGAAAAATATGAAAAGACAGAAGAGACGAGGTGGTCACAGCTGGGAAGGGAGAAAGAACGGGGGTTGAGGGTTGCAGTTTCAGCATCATTCAATCAGACAACATGCCCCTCAGCTGAAACAGCGAGACCCTCCCCGATTCTCTCGAATTAGGGAGATTAGCAGGAAAGCGCATAATGCAGGATGATGGAATTTGTCATAATTTGCATTGTCCTGGAAAGATTCGGTTTGATAGAGCGATGCGTGGCGGGGCTTGTCATGTCCCACGGGCAGGTCATAGAGGAAGCTTGGCAGAAATGATTTTTGCGATATGTGCATCAGTCGTAAAAGCCTCACAACCAATTTGTCAAAAAAATGTGAGGTCGGGACAGTTGAAGGCAGCAGGGCATTTTGCCTAACGCAATGAACAAGCATGCCCCTCCATCACTCTTCATCCCACAGCCCTGCTCTGGTGTGGCACAGCATCAACACACAATTTTATTACATCAGCTTTTAGTATTTGTTTTGTTTTATTAGATGCTATTTCTTCATTTTTAACATCATTATAGCAACAGTAAATTTAGAAGAAAACAGAGAAACCGTGCCGAATTGTATCAAAATTTATTTTGTGGTAAAGCTATTTTTTATATGATGGTGGAGAGATTTATTTATTTATTCCTTCCTGTTGGCATTCAGATGTGTCTCCCCGAGCATCCAGCAGTCAGGCTCCCCTGACCTTGGTTATCGCACTGAGCGGCAGCTCCTGACCACCATAAAGTTGACCAGAGCTGACATGACAGTGTTACTCTTCCACACGGTTCAGTGTCTATGGAGTGGGCATGTCGAGGGCAGACATACAGGCACAACAGAAAAATACACATACACATAGAGAAGGTGGGGGTTGGGGAAAGGCCAGTGTCCCTGGCTCCGACTGACCACACGTTGCCTCAACAATGGCTCATTGCAGTTGTGTCATTTTTAGCATACTTCTAAATTTGTCATCGTAACAACCTTGTGTTTTGAACATATGCTTTATGGTTTGTTTTCGGAATAAATGTGCAGTTTTAGACCTGAGAGAATGCATTGAGAAATGCCCTATACTTGCACTCTTTCTCTTTGTGCACTTCATACGGCTATTTATGTCGCCGTTTAAGTAACACTGATTTTGTGTGACAGTTGAGCATACAGGGGTTAGGCTCAAACTGGAGCACAAACAGGAAGAAAAAAATAGAGATAGTGGAAAAAAAAGAGGAGGGAATAAAAAAGGCAAATATCTCCCTCCCCCTTCCCATGAAGCCTTAAATGAGAAGCCTAACATGGGGAGAGATTCTGGTTGTGGTTCTCCTGAAAGGTTTGTATTTGTAGAAATGAGGTGTCAGAAGAGGCAGGATTTCCTCGGGGCGCAGCACAACATGAGCCCATCTCTTATCATTTCCCACTCCCAGACGTGATCTGCTTTGAATGCACTAATGCTGAAGGAGCCCCACAGACTTGAAGCCAGTTCAAGATGAAATCACAGCACACATCCCTGACAAACTGCCATCCACCACACAAGGATTAAACAGTCGCTGCACATCAAATCCCTGCCAAAAAGCAGAAATAATATATGCACTTAAATACATTCAACAAAACTTCAACCTCAGTTTTTTGATCCGCACATTTTGAACTATTTTGAGCTATTTGCCAACCCTAAAATATTCAAGAAAAGAGGAAAATTACTAAAGTGAAAAAAAGAGACAAGACAGAAATTTGGAAATTTGTCACATATATTAAAAATGTTCCATAAGGGATTAAAAGTGAACCAAAGAGTGTCCCATTTAAAGCACATTCAAATCAAATTAAGATTTATAAGTTTTGAATGGAACAAACCATGTAAATGCAGCATCCTTCTTTTGAATCTGGCCTATTTCTACTGACACATGTCAAACTCCTTTATCATTTTGTCTATATTGACTATTAAATAAAGGCATACAACTTTCAAAAATAATCTTTAAAAAGTTTTTCTCTAAGTTGGAAAGCCTGGTGCTCTGAAGATGCACTCATTACTCCTAGGTGAGGCTGTAAACAACACTCAAAAAAGATGTAACGTCTCCATGAAAGGACATATTACAAATATTAATTACATTTTTCATTTAATTACCCCCCCCTGTTGCTGATACTGTGCTGCCATTACCCTTTTAGCTTGGTTACATGTGTCCTTGCATGAGGGAAAAGTTACACCATATTAATCTAACCTATTTTACACATTTTGTATTATCATTTTCCTGGTTAAATTATGCATGAGGTCTCAATGGGGAGAAATGTGACCATTAGCATATCTGATGGGAGCGGTGGAGCAGTTTTCCACCTCTCTCTGTCCTTGGAACCAGGCAGAAAAAACCTGACTGTTCGTCAATACCAGGTCATTTTATCCAGGCCGGCCCAGTTCATCCATACCATTCCAGAGCTCTGCTAATGACATTCGGAGACGTCCTCAACACGATGGGGGCCCAGAGGGCTCCAACACCAATGTGAATATAGTCTAGCACTGTCTGGTCATCTCTGGAAGCTCTTTGACAAAAAACTGCAATTAGAAACACCTCAGACACGCCAGCCTGAAACGAGACACCGTTAAGGGTTGGAAGCGGACACAGCCAGGCGCTTCCCTGAGTACATTTACATATATGTTACTGTCTGCAGCTCACAGGGATGGAGAGAGAGAGGATGTCTTTGGGGATGGTGACCTTTTGACACGTCATTGGGTTTATTAGAAAAGTGATGGCGTTTTAGCCATGAAATAAAGGTTGATAAAGCATGAACAAAAAAAGTGTTAATACCAAGCAGGAAAGAGTGTGTTGTGGGCTGGTTGATTACTCAGTATTATTGTTTTATTGACTCTACAATGTGACGCACATAGTGACAAGATTATCAGAAAGAGATATTGTGATATTGTTGCAATTCCTATCCTTAGATTAATTATACATTTTATTGTGAATATCATGGAAAAGACAAAAACAAACATTTGACAAGTCGACTAAATGGAACAAACATGAGTTTAACTTTTTAATCATCTTGAATTCTTTAGTAAATATCACAAAATATTTAAATTAGATAACGCTTTGATATTTATTGTGATATGAATTTTGTCCAAATTGCCCACCCATAGATACTAGGGCTGTGTATTGGCAAGAATCTGGCGATACAATATGTGTCATGATACAGGGGTTACGATTCAATATATTGCGATGTATTGCGATACTGTAACTAAGGCGATATATTGCGATTTTTTTAAAATCTAATTTTAGATTACACACCACACGCATAAAATCGGAGTAAAAAAAGTTTACTTTTTTTATGCAATCAGAACAGTAGGACCTGCATTTATAACAGTTACTGTACCATCATAGCTCTACTTTGAGAGGGCAAATACACTGAGATGGTGCATCTCTTTACAAATAAAATAAAGTATTGATTTAGTCAATCTTTGCATGTAAACTATTAATTAAAAATCGATAGTGTTTTTGAGAATCAATACAGTATCACAAAACATAATATCGCGATATTCGATATTTTCAATATTTTCTTACACCCCTAATAGATACTGTTATGTATATATAGTGATGTGTTTTTCTGATGGAAAAACTGATCTAAGATATAATAAAAAAAATATTAGTTTTTGCTCCAAAAGGCAGCTACTGAAGCCTGGAATTTCTGAAAACCTTTAAAGTTATGACGGTAAATATCAAATATTATTAAGAAGCGGTAGAACAGAGCATGTAGTATTGATTCACCCTTTTCTCTGTGGGCCATTTAGATGGCTAAGACTAGCATTTGAAAAATACTTACCTTGTTATAGAAAGTTTAATGTCATATGCAATTGTTTGACCCTTATGAATATTAAAGGATCCCATCTCTGGCCTATTAAAAATGCATGTGGCATTGTGGTTGTTGATCACGTTTAGAACGCCCATGCAAATTGGACTGTCTTCCCTGTCAAGGCCTAAGATGAATAATGTAGTTGTGTTGTATATTCAGGGACACACCATTGACAGTCAATTAACAAGTTTGATTGGTGTGTGAACTCATTCTTTTGAACTGTTAATTTTATGTAAATAGTATTCGCTCTCCCTTCTCTACTGTCTCCCCCCCCCCCCCCCCCAATCCAGGTTCACCACAGAAAGATGTGCCCCCCCCACCACAAAACCCCCAAATCCCCAATTCCACCTCCCACTAAGAGTAACCAGAGCGGGATCCTTAATAATTGATCATCACACACCTGCTTGGTAGAAGCTATGGGAGTCTGCCTTTAACAGTCAAGGGGCCCCATGCTAGCCCCCTTTTGATATTCAAATCGACAAATGGTAGCCGGCCTTTATGAATTCAAAGTGGAGCGAGCTCTTTTCATGGGGACGAGCTTGTTAAGAGATTCTGGCCACCCGTCCAACCTGAAAGCCCTTCTTTGTCGGAGTGGATATGATGGCATTTGATGGCTCATAAATGGAATGCCAATGACAATTTGTTGTTGATGTGTGGGAATCTGGCTTTTATGTTGGGCAGACATAGTAACGCAGGCGCTCGGGCAGATTGTGCTCGCAGGTAAATGATCCGGTGATTGATCCAGCTGGCTGAAAGCAGCGAGGGCCTTATCTTCCTCCCTTTCTTCCCCCCTCACTCACTCGCTCCCGTCTTCCCTCCATCTCTTGTCTCCCGCACTGTCCCAGTAATTTGGAGCAGCAGAGATGGAAACGGAAGATTCATCAAAGTTGACAAGTGAACCCAGGAGCTGGGGATCATGGCAAACCCATCTGATTATGGAAATAGCCATGAACATGTTCGCCCTCTAGCTAAACAGTTGTGCGGCTAGTGGTGTCCCATTAAAGACACGCATTTCAGTAAGAAGAAAATATTCAGTTTACCTCCTTTGAACAAGTTGTGTCATCATGGCCTATCTGCGTAGACCTCGAACCAAACGAACCAAATAAAGAAAACAAAGAGCTTGTTTGAAATGGAAGGAAGTTTGGTTGAGAGGGTGCTAAGTCTTAAGTAATACATCTGGTCCAGGCTAACTCTGGTAATCTAGCGGTGAAACACGATACCCCTGGTCTGTGTCTTTGCTAATCAGCGAAGGACCTTGTCTCGGGCCATGTATCAATTGATTCAGGCCTTCTTGATCCTCCCCGGAGATCTGCATGTGCTCCAAGGTCCCTGCATAGGCCAGCAATTATCAACATGTCACCAACAGCTATTTGCATTGACCAGCAGCTAGTGTTAAGCACTAATGCCATTCAACGGCAAACACCGGCGAGCTATACAGGGTCTCTAAAGACCTGACCTCCTTAATGCCACTCCTCATCCCTACTCATCTCTCTGCATTAAACAGATAGATTTTTTCAGGTTTCATTATGCAAGAAGCTTTATTCTAGCAGGGGTATTTAACAGAGAATTGAGCTTATTATCACATTATAAATAACACGTGTGCAACGGAGATGCATTGGCAGGCTTCTCACAGTGAAATGAGAATTGTTGGTGATAAGATGCTGATAAATGGCAGAGGTGAAACTTGTTAATTAATGCACTGCTACTCAAACATACACTTATAATTAATGTTAATTTGATTATAGCACCTCACTGATGAATGTTGTACTTTTTTTTTATGAAACTCACTTTGGAGTTTGATGACTTGCATCTAGTTTTCTGGTTGAATAGATGTGTTGATTTAGCAGCCACGACAGCGACGCTTGTATTGTTTTCACCTCGTGAGTCTGTGTGTGGGTGTTTATGTTTCTGTCTGTGTCTGTTTTGTCACAGCGATAGTTTCACAACCTTACAAGATGCAGTCATGGAACATTACAGGTGTGAAGTTGAGATCAAAATGAAGGCTAAGTTCGAAGATAGGTTTGGTTAGAGCAAGGCGCTGGAAGTAGGGGAGTAGGAAGTGGGGAAGGATCCCCTCCACACTTAACGCCCCTGGCCTGATTTGGCATCGCGGCTCACCGAGCCGCTAGTTTGACTGTAGACTGTTAACCTTGGTTTAACCATAATAAATCCAACATTGCTCAGTTCTTTTATGCTCTTTTCTCTAGGTGGATGAGTCGGTTTTCTGCGCAGGCCAAATTGCTTTGGTCCCCTGTACCATGCAGCTGGTAAAGGCCGGCACCAGGACACAGGCCCGTTTGTCCTTCAGCTATGTGAAGAAGGTTCTGGAGGCTGTGATCAGCAGCCTGACTCTAGCTCACATTGTCCAGGCCCACTGCTACGCCACAAGACACCAAGACATCCCCATCATCAGGGCCGTCTGGGAGAGCATGCTGAGGGCCGCGGAGGAAGAGAAGGTCAGCCTCTGTGGAGGGAGATTTTTGTTTATGAAATATATACCAGTGGTTAAGAAGAAGAGCAATGACTGTCTCTTTTATTATACATGCAGAGGAAATATTGATCATACTTATAATACGATAGACATAGAATGAACTCATATTTAATGGATTAAAAGACAGTGGGATCGTGAATAAGTAAAAGAAGTGAAACTTGATATGGTATCCAAGTTTTTCAGAGAGGCCTTTCAGAATTGTGTTTTATATAGTTGTGAAATAAGGGAAAGTTCCTCGCCCCTCTCTGCCCCCTTGAGACGCAAGCCGCTGCGACTGATATTTACCAGTGAGCGCCCTCATGAAAAGTTGATGATGTGGGAAACGCTGGTGTCTTTGATAATGTGGAGCTTGGCACAGAAGCAGATGTCTTCCTCAGAGCTTCCCTAATCCTTTGCCCCCACACACCATTTTGGAGCTCCGTTCAAATCTCAGAGCAGCTTATCCCCCTCTCCACCCCTCTTTCCTGCCACCTCCCTCCATCCTTCCCTCCATCCCACCGTCCCGGCTTACAACCCCTGCTCCATGCGTCTAATAGGGGCACCAGTCTCCCCTGGCAGCCCTTCTCCTCCCACAGTAATCTGTGTAGCCATGGGAATAGGGCCTCTGGGAGAGAGGCAGGAGCCCACCTCCAACATGTGGCTCTGCTCAGTGGTGAGCGGTGTAAAAGACTAGAGAGAGGATGTCAACTTTGTGTCAATTCCACAAAAGTATAGCAGTATATATACAAATTCTAAATGTGTTATTGAAGGCCAGCAATCATATTCTCAAAGCTTTCAAATGATGATTTATGAATTTAAATACATATACTACGGTTCAGCTTGGCTCAGTCAAGAGCTGGTGCATATTTGTGAATTTATTTGACTTATTGCGCCTCATTGTAACTCACAGTGGAATAGAAATCTTGAAAGCGTCGACAGCGTACCGTCACTTTAGCATGCAGATTGGGTTGTTCATTTAACAAGGCTAACCAAGGGCAAAGCTTTGGGAGGTCACAAGGCTAGGCTCATGTCAGAGGTCACTGAAGATGGACAACATCGCCCATATGTTGTGCTTCCATGTCAGTTAGCTGACCCAGGATTGCTACCAGGAGACCATGTTTTATTATCAACTGATTCTCAGATTAAGCAGCTCTAATTGACAGCTCCATCTGTAAACAGGTGAGTTTTCCCCTTAAGAATAGATCTAGCCGAGGTGATGGGTTACTAACCCGACCTCATGCTCTTTATTTGCCTGCGAGGCAGATCGTCTTGGTGTGACTTCCCAGCTTGGCCCTCACACTTTCTCCTCTCTTCCACTTCAAGGAAAGATAGGGAGAGCGGCTGTGGTGAAGGGAGGATACTGTTTCATCCTTAACTAGTTGAAATGCTGTCTCCCTGGGGTGGGGATTATACAAAGCACCGGTGCTCATTTGAACTGACTTTAATTAGAATGTTTAACTCAGGTCAAACACTGATAACACGACTCCCACAGACAACAGAGATAGCTCCACCAGCTGGCATTAGCAAAAAGAGTTCACATTTACAAAACTGTGGCAGCTCTTTAAGTTAGTAAACTAAATTTATACAGCCCTTTTCAAAACAAGAGATATTAAGAGTTTTACAGAAAGAGAGAGAACAAGATAAGACAGACAAGACAATATGTTAATACAGGGACACATGCCAACCAAAGCATCAAATTATGCTAGGCAATAATGGGATGTCATATTTTGCATCTATTATGTGTAATATAATATGTTTACTTTTGGCATTCTGTTTTATGAAACCAAACTAAAAACTCATTTTTATTTGAAATTTAAATAAAATTTATTGTAAACTTAAAATAAAAAAAATTGAATTAAATTAAAAAAAAAAATAATAATAAAATGGGAAAGTTATACCTAATATTTGATCTTAAACTGTCATTGACAAAAAATAATTAAATAAAATATATTAACTACTTAATATATCATATTGCATTTTTTTTAGAGCCAATTAGTATAGGTTGCATTATTGATACTGGAGATTTAAGCAAATCTCCAGTATCTTAACCTTTATTTTTTTCCCAAAATGCATCTGTTCTTTATAATGCATCCTGATGAAGAAAGAAACCATGAGCACAACATGTAATAGGTGGTTAAGTTATGGATGCTGATTGAAAACCAGTTGTCAAATGTTGTATTATGTAGCGTTGCACTTTCATATACAAAAATATAAATGTATACTTTTCAGTGTATTTCAGACCTGTGAAGTGAAATGATAGAAACACCAGAGCCTAGCATGTCTGCGAAGCCACGGGGCCGTGTTGTTGTTGTGCGTAGATAATTTCTCTAATCAGGTGGATGAAGAAGCTCGCAGGGTTAATTGGGAGCATACTGGAGTCGCTACAAGTGTGAAATTGTATTTACGGTGCATTAAACCACAAAGAGCCTGTTTGTCGGTGTGTGTGCAAAGGGTTTGATGAACAGGGAAGATGTTGATGTGATAAGTCAATAAATGTTAAACAGACATCCCTTTGTGTAGCAATAACAGGTTTTAAAAATCTGTCAAAAAGTAAATAATAATTATGAAGCAGGTTCTAAATATTTTTTTTGTTAGTAATAGGGCTGTCAATTGATTTTTTTATCTCTTCAAAATGTACCTTAAAGGAGATTTGTCAAGTATTTAATACTCTTATCAACATGGGAGTGGACAAATATGCTGCTTTATGCAAATGTATGTATATATTAATTATTGGAAATCAATTAACAACACAAAAAAATAACAAATATTGTCCAGAAACCCTCACAGGTACTGTATTTAGCATAAAAAATATGCTCAAATCATAACATGGCAAACTCAAGCCCAACAGGCAACAACAGCTACAGCAACTTGACTATGACTTGCCGCGAACTGCATGTGATTATCATAAAGTGGTCATGTCTGTAAAGGGGAGACTCGTGGGTACCCATAGAACTCATTTTCATTCACATATCTTGAGGTCAGAGGTCAAGGGACCCCTTTGAAGATGGCCATGCCAGTTTTTCCTAGCCAAAATGTAGCGTACGTTTGGAGCTTTATTCAGCCCGATAAAACCTAAAAATCCCAATTTTTTTTAACATTTTAAATAAATTAGCGGTGTTAACGCGTTATTATTGCATTAACTTTGACAGCCCTAGTTATTAAGGCTAAAAATATTTCTATATTATCATACGCACTATTCATATAGGTTATTTTAGAAATGTGGAAAAGATTTTAAAATAAATATTGGTTTTGTTGAAATAGTGATTAGTGATGAATTGAATTTAGTTGTACTGAATTTGCAGTGTGGAGAGTTTCCTCCTTGCATACCACAGTAAAACCCTTTTCACATTATTCTCTCCTGCTTACTGGGGCCTTTTGAAGTAACTGCGGCCCCTGGCGTGGTTTATAATGGCCTCATACCCTTAAACTTTCCCTCACCCCACTGACATGGCCCTGTGTGTTTCATTTACACAAACAGTCTGACGAGCTTCAGAGTGGAATCTTAAGAAAAGAGAGTGAATGAGGGAGTGAATGGGAAGGGATATTATAGCAGACTGACAGCACTACAGTAAGTGCTGAGACATGAGCCACATGCTGAAGGCGTCCCGCTGGGCAGGAAATGTAGGGGAACTGGCTAAGCAGCGCAGTCCCATCAGCTCCCCGCTGTTCCCCGCCTTTACACCACTTCCTTATTACCGTGTTTACCGTTCGGCTTTCACGCCTCTCGGCCCTCCAGCCCACCGCACGCTCCAGGCGCACGGACGCGAGTTAGAGAGGAGGAAAGTGGGGAGAAAGAAAACAAACATAAGGAGAGGCAGGTCACACCCCATCAGTGTGGAGAGCTGAGCGCAGCAGATCCAGGCTTCATGCGTTTACCTGCTGCCTACGGAGAGAGAGAGCACCGGGGGAATGGCTGCATGCCCTGGAACTGAAGTGGGATGAAGTAATGAGATGGATTGTGTTAAGTGGCTGGCGTAGAGCGGAACAGAGCCCTCTACACACACACACTCACACACACTTTCTGCCACCCGTCTGCCCTCCTAACTTGCCACTCCAGCACTCTGCTCCACCATATATCAAAGTTTGTGTTTTATTGGATGCATTTAATAAATGATCTCTGGTCATGTAGGGATGTCAGCTAGTGTTCCCCCTCTCACTTCTCTGAGTTCTGACCACAGTCAAGTCTGAAACACACAATAATGCACCTTTTGCACATTTAGTTCCACAGAACCGCTGAACAAACTTCCCACCTAATGTAACATTTTGGTGGCTGCATTAATAAAGAAACAAAAAGGGGACTGATGTAACCTCGTCCGACAGCTCTGACAAAAAGTCAGCAACTGTGCCGTGACAGTTAAAGTCCTGCCAGAGGCTGGTGCTGCAGCACTGGAAGTCCCCTGATCTCCTCGTGGACGGTCGGTCGGGTACAGTACCTCAGCACCCAAAGGCCTGCAGGGTGGCCTTTAAGCCTGGCTGAGCAGGACCCCCGTCCTGTCACTTCTCTCCCCAGTTCCCTCTCTCTGTTCCATGTTCAATCACTATTGACAAGTGCAGGAGCAGGTCCCTCCAGGAGAATACCTAGCCTGCGCCAGAAGTGCTAATATAACATTTATCAAAGCATAGGACACGTATGTGTGCTGTCACTTTGTCTGACATGCTAAGAGGTCCGTGCTGACACGGCTATTGTTCTCTGCTCTTGTGATTGTTATTGTTGATCACTGCGAGCTGGGCTGCCTTCAAAATCAGCAGAGTGAAGAAATCTTAACCCCCGCGGCGTGCACATACTCATTCGGGACACTTGATTTTTTTTCGTGTTTTTCAAGGCAAGAGGTTAGCTGTTGATACACAATTAAGCGTTTGCTAAAGTTTAATCTGAAGGTAAGTGCTGCTTCAGTGAATCTGGCTGATTGGGTCATGACGGGGTTCGTCTGTCGGAGGGACAAAGAGGCCGTCGTCTGCTCTCGTCAATGATTTCTCTCTTCTTTTTTTTTGTGAGTGAATATCAAAATAAAATGTAAGTAACCTGTTATTATTCTGCACTTACGAAGTGGGGTGTAAGTGGATGAAAATTGATCCAGCAAATTGAAAAGGGGGTTAAGTGTTTTTGGCCTATCGACTCCGACTGAAATGACGGTTATATAAAACACTCATTTCTCTCCCATTAGCAGATGAAGCCACAGCCAAGTATTATTAGAGGGCCACATTGTAGCACTGCTCCAAGACATTTTGTTACGGCTAATGGCCCTCAGTCCTGAGGAGAAAAAAAAAATAGAGATTTTTGGCTCTATAGATGAAATTGAGGCAGTTTTCCCACTAAATGTGTGTGGTGAAACTGCCATAACATGTTGTGAGTGATCTTCTTAGAAAGGTGAGAAGTCATCTTGGAGAGGACCTGTCATGTTAGCAAATGCAGCTCAAAGTGAATGCATTAGTGCATGTTTTTTTTGTTTACGGTGGTTGCAAACAGTATGGATTCTTTCTGAATTGTTTGTACACACTATCATTACCTCACAATCTCATGTTAATTGATAGCCTGTCAGTCCGTCAAGTAAAAAGCCCGTCTTAGTGCTGTGTGGGAGGATTTTATGATGTGCTTTACAATAATGTTTAATGTTGATGGAGGAGTGTTTGTGGTCACAAAGCACAGCATGCGTCCCAGCAGGAGAGCCATACATTTGATTGTAGTGTGTAGCACAACACGGTATATAATTTGCCAGCCAGTTAATTTGAATTCCATCTGTCTGCATTACAGGACGTGCTGTGGGAGCCTGAGATCAAACCTGTGCCATTATTGGTCGTCGTGGTGCCGGCCTTACCCAAAGGTGCAGCCGTGGAGCTTCATGTAACTGCAATTCAGGACGATCCCACTGAAAGGACTTCCTGTCACATGACTACAAAGGTGGCGTGCGGGTCCATAGAGTGCCACACTGTAATGTCTGCTGACATGTGTAGTGCTTCACTCTCACTTTCCCTGGCTGTGCCCGGCGATGACCTGGAGGTCACCGGTGTGAAGGATGTAACAGAAGAAGTTGCCGCTACATTCAAGAAAGCCATGAAGAAGATGGATGCTCAGCTGGTGCCGCTGTGTGCCAGGGTGTTCTACAAGTGCAGCCAATCACTGGCACGGCAGATTGTTAAAGGTATGTCACGGTGTTTCCCACTCAAGACGCTACACATAAGCTTCAAATTGATCTAATATTTCAACATATGCTCATTCGTATGATGTCTTATGAAAAGTTATTCGTCATTTTTTATGCGTTTTCCTACAAATGTCCAGCAACACGTGACACACGTGTCAACTTCCACTCCAGTCCTTTCAAAACAAACTTTCATCTTCACAGGAAACTTGGTTAGGTTAAGGCAACAAAATGACTTTGTTAGGTTTAGGAAAAGATAAACTTGGTTAGGTTTAGGTAACAAAACAACTTAGTCAGGTTTAAGCAACTAAAGTACTTAGTTAGGTTTAGGCAACAAAACTACTTAGTTTGGTTTAGGCAACAAAACTTCTTAGTTAGGTTTAGGCAACAAAACTACTTAGTAAGGTTTAGGAAAGGATCGTTAAGTGGCGTAACTTTAGTATGGAATTTATGTGACAAATAAATCAGCGTTGACCTCTGGTTTCACACAGGATACGAACACCGGTCTTCCGGGGCTAAATTCCAGTGTTTTTTGACCCACCCATCCGCCACTACCTCCTCCCTATGTGGTGTTTGTCGCTCTTCATACTTCCTGGTACACGATTAAGTGGATTACATACGAATTCATGGAATATATACGAATTACAGTGTATTATTTTCCATAGGTATAGCTACGAACGGTGTATGAGAACAGCCTGAATATTTACAGTCATTAAGAGGATTAATCCTAAATAAGCTGTTCTGTCGAAGGCAACAGTATTCTTGCAAGTTAAGCTCCACATCACCGTATTAATGGAAACAAAGTGACAGCTCGTCTCTCTCCGCACTCTCTTTTCAAAGAAAGTTTGAGCTGACATTGGTTAAGTAAACTCCATAAGATATTCTAGGAAGCAGTCTCTCCAGAGGATCTCCACTTCTTCCTGTGTTTAATTATTGTGAGCCGTTTGTTGCGTCTGCACTGTGTACAGTAACCCGAGCAGCTGGCACAGTCTTTTGTCATCATTACACTTTTATACGCCACCACCTCCTGCTCCCTGGATTCTAGGTTCTCGTCAAGGCAAACGTGGAACGGTATTTGTTTTATCCTGAGAGATGTTCTCTGGGAGGGAAAAGGGCGACGAGCACATCGATCACACGGGCTCAGTTGTCAAGTCATCGCCGAAGCAGTCAATTAACATTTTTGAATCGGCGCCAAACCAGCCATCTTACTGTCATTTTTAGCTTTGACATAACTCATCTTCTTGAGGACGTGAAATTATGGTTACCAGTGATGAATGGGAAAAAGGTTGATCCGTTTTCGAATACGTGTTGATATGCATGACAGATGAACACTGCTATTTGTTTTGTTACCTAATTATATAATTGTTATTCAACATTGTTTCATGATATATCATGCATGTCATTTATTTCTTCTGTCGTAGAAGAGTAAGAGCGACGAGCAAAGAGGAGGAATCCTGTTAAATTATATATTTTAGCACAATTGTAAACAACATTTACTATTGAAGCTTCTCTATAGAAAGTTGTTCTTTATAGAAAACCATTAACTGTGTTACTGGGTCATTGGTTTACCAGAGTAAAATCAACCTCAATCTTCACCCTTGAAATGTATGTTTCTTTGATTGTGGGCTGCACAGACTGCTCCCCTAAAACCATTTACTGACTCATCATTGAGCTAGAATCTGCTACCTTACCCTGCACGCACAGCCGAGCCCTGGAAGCTCACCCATGGGCGTTTTTATGGGTCACAGCCGATGCTCATCGGGTGATGAATCCCAAAAGTCAAAGGAGGAAAAGTAACACCTCTGGCGCTAGCAGTCACAGCCTCAGAACGGCTGCTGTCAGCGAGCAGACAGACAACAACACTGGAGCAAAATGTGACTGCATCCCCCCCCCCACCCTTGGGTTACTTGCGTTAGGATTCACAGCTGATAGACATGACATATGCTCCAAATGAAACCTTTAAACATCTTGTCTCAACTTGTTACTTACGATAGAAAGGTTCTCTCGACGATAGGCCCCCACAACTCAAGTAAAACCTCAACTTTTAGAGAAGGACGTAATAAAGTCTTGTGATTACAGAATTCCATTATTTTACACCGTAGGTATCGAAATCGAATACGTTTTGATGTCATTCTTTCTTCTAAATACTCAAAACAAAAAAGGGTACCTCCTGTTTTTGGCCACTTGGAGGTAGTTGTACTGTGAACCTAACTTGGACGTGTTTTCACCTTTTAAAATGGTGAACTTCCACATGATGAATGTCAGTTCAATAGTCACTCTCTTTTTAGTTCTGTTTTGGTCTCCACCAACTCCTGAGGAAAATATCTGGCTAGTTAGCAGCTAAATGCTCCACAATGTTTACTTCTTGCTTACTCGCTATAAGGGGCCGTTCACATGCCGCGTCTATAAATGCGTGGAAAACGCCAGCCAAGGTGCTTCGGAGGTTGCACTACTGCCTGCCGTTACCAAGCAACCAAATCCTGACTTTATTGGACGGAAAGGGTGAAGCAAGTAAAATAGTCCGTGGCACAGATCGTAAAGCTCTGTGTAGCCCTGAACTGAAATTATTAACTTCCCCTCCATATATTTACCATAGAGTGATATTTGTGGAAGAAAGAAAAGATATCTGCTGGCTGTAATTGGTTGCGGTGCATGCTGCAGCATTCCAAAAGTTGGCGCTTGGGAACGCTCTCTCACGCTTGAACATGCCTTCCGCGCATCGACATAGACAACAAAGGTTTTGAGGCGCGTAGAGGGAACGGCTCCTAACAGCTGAGAGCGGTGAGAGTGAACCAAAACAGTTGACAGTTTTGAAAAAAAAAAAAAAATAGCTAAAAGACGCTATAAAACGCTGTAGAGCTGAGAGGAACTACAGAGTCGTGTGATATTTCTTCGTGGGCTCATCACTACGAGCGATCCCTCTCACATACAAGTAGGCGTGTGATTTGTTGTTGATATAAAATGATTGATTGCAGCTGCTTTGGTGGGGAAGTTTTCCGTTTCTCCGTGGCTCTACTGCACACACCCAGCCCCTCATCCTCTTTGTTCATTTTTCTTGGACTAAATGAACAATTTTCATGAGCCAACACTTGCTAATTACCTCCTCGTTTACCGGTTAATTTGACCAGTTTGGAAGTCAGTGTAGCACAACTAAAAACCACTGGCTCTGGGCCTTGGCCACTGCTTAAAAGCCCCATAAGCCCAGCAGGCATCAACCATTCCACTCAGGAACCCCCTTTATCTCTCCTTTCCACCACTGCTTCCACTTCCACCCCTCCTTCTATTCACTTAGCCTTACAATATTTATATATTAATCAGTTTGAACAAAATGGCTGCTGATGTTTAGCATAAAAGGGTGTTGTGGGCATCAGTAATGGTTTGGTTTTGAAAACACAGAGATTTAACAGCAGCCTTTTCAGCTCCCAGTGTGTTCGCCGTGAAGCAGAATAATGGCCGGTCCTCTTGGGTAGATGGTTTAGTTCCATCCCATTGCTAATGTGATGGCTTTTTGAATCTTCCAGCCTCTGTCCACTGGGCCTCTCAATGAGGCTCCCCGTGTAGCCCAAAGGGGGGCTGAGAGACCAGGGGATGGGGACTGGGTGTGTGAGATGGGAAGTGTTCGGATTTTATGTGATTTTACAGAAGTATTTATAGGGATTGGAGAAAAGCGGTCTTTCCTCACTTTTCACTCACAAAGACAAAAGAACACAAAATTGCCTGGTCACTCAAGTCACCTTCACCCCCCTCATGTCTCCCATTCATGCATAATTATTTCCTATCTGTTTGTACAAAGATTAAAACATCCCGACATAAAACAGGCTTAGTGCGCAAGGTGTGATAAAGAGTGCGTTTCTTCTCTTAATAAAACCATCCCTGTCTGTGATCTCCCTAGCTCGTTCAGTTGTCAGCTAGCCATCTCCAGAGGATCCTGCTTCCCAGGGTGCACCACATGCTCTGATAACACATATTTAGGCTTTTAATGCCCTCCAAAAAAGGCCTGTGTTCAGTGGGGGTATTTTAAGCTGTAGTGCATATTAGCTAATTAGGGTGTGTGGGCTCTTTGTAAGGATGTTTGGCATGCTGCGTGCGCTTCAAATGAAAGAGAATGAGGCTTATTAAATAGTGCTGAACTGCTCGCGTAACCTCTCTGTCCTGATTTCTCTCTCTACACGTTCACATAAATGTCACATAGTGGTGCTGCAGTATTAGTAGAGGTTACTAAAAGGGCATTAGTTTGTGTTTGTCAACTGAGACTCAAGATAAGTGGTCAAGAATTACATTTTGACATATTAGACAGATGTTGTGAATGGAAAAAAAAGATTGATTTGTAATAGTGATGGTACAAAAGTGACATACTTTTCCTATTATGTCCATGCCAGACCACAGTGACCACACCCAAGTCCCATCCAGCATACTTTAAATCATAAGCCAGGACAGTCAACCATGAGACAGGAACACTTGTGACCAATTAGTGCACGGAGCAGAGGAGGGAATGGGCAACATCCCAGCGGGCCGCTGCTAAATAGACAGGCTGTCATCAAGACCGGGCTCTGAGACGCTCAACGAATTCTCACATGTCCACTGCCCGTCTGTAGTCCGGCCACACGCGCACACACACTAACAACATCTCTCAGCTCCAGTAAAACTGAGAGCTAGTCCCAACACAGCTTCCTAACATCCCAACACAACAGGAGCAGAGGATCCATTGCACTAGACCCCCCCCCCCCCCAAACAAGCTGCTCAATTGTCCAAAAGGGCAAGGCATGTGTATGTGTTTGGTTGTATATGGCTGTGTGTGCGTGTTTGGGAGAGGTAGCTTAGAGTTCAGTCCTTGCTGACCATATGTCTGCACTGCAGGGAGTCGGATGGGGGGGGGGGGTGTACAATCTGCCAAGGATTTAAGAATGTCAATAATTTGTAAATAGGCCTGTGTTCCCTGGTCGAAGGGTTAAGTGCAGCCTCTGTCCTGGGACGGCCCCAGTGGGGCAGCTATATGAGAACCTAAAGTCCAACTCCAGCCTAACTTCTCATGAGACTAACGCCAACCTCTTTTTTTTGCCCTCATCTCCCTCCCCACCTCTACCTGCCAGGACTTGAGGAAAGTTTGAGAAGCTCTCTAGGAGAGTCCAGTCCGTCCGTGGCCCTGGTTCCAGTCCTGGACTTGCCCGACTCCCAGATCCTCCACCTGTCCTGCTGGCTCAGTTTGTAGAAACACAGCCAGAGTCAACAACCAGACTCCAGTCATCCACAGCACTGGAATTCAGTGGGGCTTTTCTGGAGGAGCGGCTCTGACAGCCCCAACACCTAATGACTTACAACAGGACATGTGGAAAATAAAAAACTACTCATTAATGTTGACTGTTGAAATGCAAAGCTTTGTCTGTCTCCAAGTGGTTTTGATGATGTGCGGTTTTGAGGACGTGTTTATTCCACGTCACATCCCAGAAGTTAGGCCACTAATTCAACTTTGTCCTTCACCGGAGTTGTATACTGCAGCAGCTGTTATTCTGCCCCGGAGAAGAGTCCTATGGAACTTCTATAAGCTAAAGCTGCATACCAGAAGACAGGAGACCATAGTCTACAAAAGGAGACACCGGCAGTGTCTCGTTCCACGAGGCGATAAACTGTATCCCCTGATATCCCACTGTTTCTGCTGGAATTTCTCTCACCGCGTTAGCTAACACCCCTCATAAAGGCCCAGCGCCACCGCTGACACCATCTGTTCAGTTGTAAACCTATAGATTTACTGTGTGACTGCTTTGTGGCAGTGTGTGTAATGTGTGCGGATGAGGCGACCGTGTTTCTCCCTCTCATGCTCCATGGGATTCAAGGTGTGTTATTATTGTGTAATAGGCAATCAGCGCCGAGCACCTGAAAAGATTAAGCCTCTTTATGTTTTCTATTGATTCTAAGGCAACCTGGTTAATAGGAGAGGGACACTGCAACACACAGCTGCAGGGCAAGAGTGTATTTTATGTGTGTGTGTTGGGGCTGTCAATGGACATTGTGACGATGTGGGAAGAAAATAACACTATTAACCATTGCTCCTGGAACATTTCTTTTCTCAAAGATCATGAACCGTATTGATGATCGAGTTGGAATGCATCTTCGCTCCGGCTATTCTCTTCATCGCGCTCGCGATGGCGGCGGAGTGGAGTGGGGTTATTGATCTTCACCCGCCGCTATGTTGTTTTGATTGTTGTTATCAAAAATTGAACAATAGAGGCAGCCAATAGAGCCTGAAGATTTTATTGAGGGTTGAAAAACACAAACAAGCAATTATTTATGAGAGCGAGCAAGCCAATGCTCCATAAATATACAGTGTGTTAATGTTCACCTGTTTGGTTTTAAAGGGCCCCACCAGGTGGAGATTCAGGACTGTTGAATGATGCAGCTGTCAAATAAGCACTAAGATATGGGTATTTTTTAATAAAGTACTTTTATTACGTACTTGTACACTTCAGTCAAGTAAACACCCATACACTTAATTCACCAATATTTGATTATATTTCAGTGTTTTCATTAAATGTAGCTGTTTAACAGCCACAGATTTGCAATGACACAAAAAGCCGAAGAAGACATTCCTCTAAAAAGGTTTTCTTTGTCAATTTTCTTGGCTCCTTAAATTTCTAAATGTGTGTAACAGTCTGAATGCCAAGCACGGTGTTGCCAAACAAGACTGTGCTGAGCAATCGTGCATGTTCAGCAGTCTTCCCTGATAAACAATGGTTTACAGGGGAGATTGAGAAGTGGTTTTGTTCAAATTGAGCAATGAAAATGAAGAAACAGCACACACCAGCCCATAGGGATGTATTTCAATTACTGTATATATATAGCCACTAGATTTAACATTATAATTAAAATTCCACATTTGCAAGACATTTCTGTATTGAGTTTTTAATGGATGTGCTTTTATACCTTAGTGGAACAATGGTTAAGTTACAAGGACTTTATATGTCACAAAACACAGAAATACAAGGCTCAACATTTCAGTAAACACAAACGAGATCTGGCTCTAAAATTCAGTACACGACAAACACTTGTCGATCACACTGTAAACATTACATTCTGTCTGTCAGCGGGCATGTTTTCATACAGACACCGGCAAAGCCACAAATATCATCACACCCTCATCGCAGCCAATGTGATGGCCTTTGGCGGACACATTTCTTTGTGTCTTTACCACTGTGTTGTCCTCACAAAATGAATAAAGACAGGGTGACATTTAGTTTTCTCATGTGTTTTGTCAAATGTACGTTTTCCACCAAGCTGACCTGCAACCGCTCTGCAAACAAACTGGCTGTTGTGGCTAACATTGTCCTTTGTGCGCAGTGTACCAGCCTGCGGCTCTTGTCATTGTGGCCTTGCACATGGGCTTTAACTGTGTGTTTCTTCCTCCAGGCTAACCAGGCTGATGTGACTCTCTTTCCCCATAGCGGTGGGCTACAGTGGGGGAGCCCAGCTCAGGAGCGGCCTCGCTGCACGAGACGCCTCCTGACATTGTGGTCTGTTTGCCTCAGCGACTGTGGTTTTGTTTGTTTGCATATTTGAATCCTTTTTGTTTCACAATGTGTTGTTTTCCTCCCCTGACGTATTGTGAAAGCATGTCTTCATGGTCACAGCACCGACTATATGAAACTTGTTCTATCTGCTGAACTGGCGAGCCATCACATGCTATTGAGTGGTGTCTGCTGCCCTCTTGTGCTCAACATAAACAGTGCAATCTAAAAGCATAAAAGTTTTCAATTCCACTTATATAGTATTTCCACTAATATACCAAGTGCCACAATTTATAAATTAAGCAATGAAGCTTTGGAACTACAAATATTTTACATTTATCTCTCCCCTATAATAGATCACTGGTATATTTGGTTCAATGTTCCATGTTAATACACTAAAAATATTTTATTATTTTCTAAACATTTCTTCATATTGACATTTTCACTACTTTAATTCTTCAGATATTTGAATTAATGAAGGTCTTGGCTCCTTTATTTTTATATTTCTGATGGTCTAACAATTCAGCTTTATTTTTACATTATAGTAAAGTATCTTTAATTTCTACATTTTGGGGTAAACATTTTGCTATGCACATTACATCTTTCTGAATCTTTCTTGAATAACAACTTAATCAATAATCAAAAACTGCAGCGATTCATTTTTGTCGATTGACTAATCAATTTCACTACTGTTAGATATAGCATTATCAAATGTCCAGAGAATATCAACAAACACTGAGGTGAAAACCATAGAAATAGGGGTTTGGAAAGTTGTGGTTGCTCTGCCTGGGTCTTGCTCAACTAGGTTCACAAACACTAGGCCAAAACACTAAATTTAGACACAAACACAAAATGGATTCATATTGCCATCTCTCCGTTACCTCTGAAAAGTAACATTCTGAAAAGTTTCAAACCTGCCAAAACACTGAGGTATTGATAAGTACAATGACAAAACCAAAAACCAGCATAAAAGTGAAAATCCCTCAGCTCAGAACTCAGTTGTTTATCCATTTACAGAATAACAAAATAAAGGTCTGTGGACCAAAATGAACAAATCAGAGGGAACAGATGGTTTAAACGAGGAGTGAAAAAGGCCATAACATGTCAAATTAGAGAAACTCTCCATTAGCAGGGGAGGAGGACTGCGAACCCTCCTGTATGCTGCTTACAACAGTGGTGTAACACCACTGCCTTCCTCCAACAACAGCCCTGCCCTGGGGATATTAGACTATAGTCTGAGTGCATATCACTTGTGGAGCCTTCTGAATATGTAAAATGTATACATTGCATGTATAATAAGTCCATTTTTTATACTAGCCTATATACTCTGTATGCTGAATATTTTATGTAGTATTTACAGTGATGTGATGATGTATAGTATATGGTCTTTGATAAAAAAATAAATAAAAAAAGAGACATGAATATGATAAGGGACTCTTTACATCATTTCCTCATTATTAAAAGGGAATGGGGTATTACAGTAGGTATAATACAAAGTGTTTAAAATGCAGGCACATTTTCACAGAGGTATGATTACAATAAAGTCGACAATTTCTGTGGCAGGTTGTGGAGCAAGGTGTGATATATATATATATATATGTACCTATTGTGGTACGTTATTACAGCTCTGTTGCAAACTATTTTGGACACACTGCACACAGAAACAAGAAATAATACGACAGTTTATTTGTTTAACTTTTATGATGAGTGTTTTGACCAAGAAATGAAAACGTAAATAGCTGTTTTCTGTTGGAATCAGATTGGTTGAAAGGGTATTTATAATATAGGAATAGGCTATTTGTAGGTAAGAATTATACTAGTATGTTTGTATAATTTCGCATAGCCTCCGTCTCGTCAATGTAAAAAATATATATATATATATATGGCGAAAATAACATCCATGATATGTGGTATCCTCAAATCTGCAGGTCTGCTACAGATAGGAACCGAAAACCTTTGTTTCCCACCGTACATTTTAAGTGACGTACGCGACTTGCTTGTTGCCGGTTGACGTCAGAGGTTGTTACCACGTTAGCATGAAAGCTAACAAAGCTCAGACATACATCAACACATAATGAGTTCATTAGTTGTAATAGGACTTCAAACGTATATAGTAAGTACTTTTGACTCAGCGTTATACTGCAGCAAAGCGAGGGCTGGTAGCTAGTTACCACATTAGCTGCACATTTAGGCTAACGTATAAGGTTATTGTTAACGCCTTTGTCAAACTCCTGTGTTATGAACTGTATAATGTCGGTTATATTGATGGAATTTATTGTACTGTTTGTTACAGTAGGCTTTATATATTGTATACATTAGGCTATACATAATATCATACGTAATTTTGGTTACATTTTTCTAAGTTCACAAAGATAAGACATTATGGGCTTACATTATTTGAATGTTAAAGCGGCAGTAGGCAACAATTTTTTGGCATAATTTGGCAAAAATTCCATAATAACCTTTCAGCATATTGTAATTGAAGTGTTCTGAGAGAAAACTAGACTTCTGCTCCTCCTCATGGCTCTGTTTTCAGGCTTTAGAAAAATCTAGCCCGTGACGGCAGATTTTGACTAATCACAGGTCATTTCAGAGAGAGAGAGCGTTCCTATTGGCTGTGCTCCGGTCATGTGAGCGGAACTTGGCTTCCTTCAACAGATTTTACAATGGCGGCTGCGTCACAAACTTTCTCATTTTACAGCTAAACAGTAACTACAAGATGATTCTGAAAACATTTGAGGTGAGAAATAGTCATTACAGTAACAGAATATTGATTCATATCTGATCAGCGCTGCCTAGTTTGACCGTTTGGTCGGAGTTCGCGAGTGATTGACAGCCGGCTCTTATAGACGGCAGCTGGCAGCGGACCTTGTTTTCCTCCGGTAAGTGAAATCCTTCAGATGCCGTTAGGAGCACTGGAGGACACAGTAGGACACAGAGGAACATGATTCTTTTCAGGTTACCTGTTTCATGTACTACTGTCACGATATAGCGTCCGTTTTCTAAAAATAACTTTTTTAAATCATATTTGCGCCAATATCGCATACTGCAGCTTTAATTATAGCGAGGTTAGTAGCATTGTATTATATTAATGTAATCACTTGTTTCCTATTAAATTCTTCCATGCTTGCCTTTTTGTTTAAATGTCATATGCTTTGCCCTATAGGTCTAAAGTGAGGATCACCACGTGAGGGGACATATCACTGAGGTGGTGATTTGAAAATGCATCAGTGCCCTGATTGTCCGAAATCCTTCCCGTCGCCATATAAACTTCAGAGACATTATGTCATCCATACCGGCCAGAAGCCCTTCACCTGCGCAATCTGTGGAAATACCTTCACACAAGCCGAACATTTAAGAACGCACATGCAGAAAGTCCACAATTTAAGGCTTCCAACAGACCGTCTACGGGATGGCATCGCAACTCGTAACCAACAAGCAAACTGTGGTAAACCAGCTGCAGGGATTAACACACATGGCAGTAGTAATTACACTGTACTACCTTCGATTATGTCATCTTCTGTGGCTTCCCAGCCGGAGTGGAAAAGGGAAAATTTGGCTCACAAAACTGGAAATCCACCAAAAAATATGCCACATGTAAATGACGCCTCAAATGTGGATCCAATACCTCAGGAGCAAGTTTATTCTGCAAGTGCAGACACATCTGTTCGCAGTGCCCGCAATGGATACACCTGCAAAGTCGGCTTGACGTCATTTACTTCAACTCTTCATCTTTGGAATCACTCACCAATTCATGACAAACCAAAACAATTTGAGAGGGGCAGAGAGTCAGGCCAGGCTCTTTCTAAACAAGCCTATTTGAAAGGGCACTTGCAGTCACAAGAATTGAGCTCCAACAGAAGCAAAACTACTTTGAAACACCAGTGTCCTACATGTCTCAAAACTTTCTGCTCACCATCCAAACTACGACGTCATTTCCTTATTCATACGGGGAAGAAACCCTACTCATGTACGATCTGCAGAAAAGCCTTCACACAGAAGGTACACTTGGAATCCCATTTAATTACAGCAAATACATGTTCACTTTCTGCCCACGCTGAAATGAAAAAGCAGAGCTTTTGCAATAGCAAACAAACCTCAGGTCTGCAGCCTCAGTCGTCACTTCAACAACATCCCACCAGCCATCCCACTCCAGTGAATTCCTCAGTGGAACTGGAGCTACAGTATAAAATAAGCGTGAATGCTGTGCAGGACCTGAACAAGACCGAAATCAAGTCGGATGCCGTCGTAAAACCAGAGCAATCAATGAATACACGCAGCCAGTGTTGGAGTGTTTGGCACAAGTCAGATGAACAAGAGCAGCAACACTCAACACATAAAGACTTGAAGCCATTCCAGTGCATGATCTGCAACAGGTCGTTTCAGTTGGAAATTAATTTGATACGTCATCATAAAATTCATAGGAACCAAAAAGAATTACGAAGTCCTACAACTGTGCAAAACAGCAATAACGCGAAAATGCCTGATTCTGAAGCAATGAAACCTGAACACAGTCATGCAGATCCAATTGACTTGAACATCATTGTTAAACCAGAAAACTGGAGTGAAAATTGCAGTGATTACAATGACTCTCTTCCTCAGGATTCCGAGTTAATCACACCAGCAGAACAGTGGAGGGAAACCTGCCATGCCACCAGCCAGCAGCAGAAAATTAACTCATTACATCAGTGCCATACATGTTTAAAATGTTTTCCATCTGTATCAAAACTCCAAAGGCACATGATGACTCATACTGGACAAAGGCCATTTGGCTGTGAGATGTGTGGAAAGAGATTTCGTCAGAAAACACACTTGAGGGTCCATAGTCGCACTCATCTGTGGTCTAGATATCACAAACAACGATCGCTGTATATCAATCGGCCGCCTTCTCGCATAGGTGGGTTTAACACGAGGGCTGCAGCAGACGTCCCGTTCCAGGAAATGTTGCAACATAAGAAGGATTTTGATACACACGTTGGCAGCGATGTAGTCTCTGTGAAACACCTGGATCCGACCCCTTCCATGGTAATTATTCCGAATGACAACAGAGAATCAGATAACAAGTTGTTGCCACGTACCTCAAAGAAAAATGAGGTCTTGCGAAAGGTTTCTACAGTGACTGTGAAAAGGACACAGATTGCTAAATCAACGCAAAATCCAGGCAATGTGCAACACAAGTGCTTCCAGTGTTTAAAGTGTTTTCCAAGTGCCTCTAAATTACAAAGGCATGAGATGGTGCACACAGGCTTGAAACCATTTCAGTGTGTTTCGTGCGGGAAAGCATTCAGGCAAGCTCCGCATCTGAAAGTCCATGAAAGACTTCACTGTAAGAGGAAACCATCCAAGCCAGTCAGTCAACAAGGGAACATGAGAAAACTGAAAGCAAATAGTCAACAGCAGCTTTACCCGAGGATCAGTGTTCGTATCCCACAACAGACAAAATCGGTGAACACGGATAGTAAACTTTCAAATTCTGATGGTGCTGTAAGTAATGGAGTGAGTGCGTCGCTCTGCACCAGACGTGAAATATCCATCACAAAAGTGAACAGTCTCTTTAAGACAAACTCTAAAAGTAACGTAACTTCAGGAAAAAGGAAACTTCACACATGCCGAATATGCTTTAAGAGCTTTATGTTTCCCTATAAGCTCTCAAGGCACATGGTCACTCACTCTGGGATAAGGCCATACAAATGCACTTTGTGCAGCAAAACCTTCACACAGCGTGGTCATCTAAAAATTCATGAGAACAAATGCAGACAGGGTAACAAGGTCTCGCATTGTATTCAAGCAGAAATGATGAATGCCGACCATCTCCAGGATAAATGCATTGAAAATCGTAGTGATTTTAATGTGGATGCATTAAGAGAGCAGCTGGAGTCACATTATACAAGTGTTGGTCATCACTCATTTACTGATGGAGATGTATCTTATTGTTCAGAGGCAATAGACTCTGAATGGTTGGCAGTGCCAGAAGAAGGCTTACAAGAGGAGAATAATGAATCAGAGAAAAAGCACAGAGACAATTGTAATCAAGCTACAGACCAGTGTAGTTTTTCATTTCCCTCTGAACTTGCCTTTGAAATAAACAAGCTTGTCCAAAATCAAAACATGGCAGCTCCACCTTTGTCACATCAGTATGAGGGCAATGCACATAATGCAGAAGTACCATGTCAGCCTAAAGGAGTTGCGGCTATTTCAAATAGCAACAAGCTGCTCAGTGATGAACTAGTCAGTTCTGTGATTGAGAATCAGATGCAGCCAGATGATTACTGGTGTGAACCACTAACCGTGTTTGAATGTAACAAGTGCTCTGTAAGTTTTAACAGTGAAAACGATCTCAAGCAACATCTTTGTTCAACTAATGTTCAACCTACAATGACAGCCCAGAAGCATTGTTGTGACATTTGCGTCAAACATTTTGCGTCTCCCTCTAAACTGAAAAGGCATTATCTTATCCACACAGGTCAGAGGCCGTATAGGTGTGACATTTGTGGCAAGACGTTCACGCAGTCAGCACATGTCAGAGCACACCGACTGACTCACTGATTTTTGTGTAAAATTGTATTTATGATCATCATTAATACGATGTTTGTGTATACTGTATGTATGTAAAATATGTAATAGGTGTATAATAATATGTACTTTTATATTTTGACTTTTGTATTTTTATATTTTCAGTATTTCATGAATTAAACATGTTTCATGGTATGTTGTAGTCCCTTTTGTTGAATTTGTTTAGGCTGTACATTTTTCATTTTCATTTCAAATTTTATTTTGAACATGTAAAATAATAATAATAATTAAAAAAAAGAGAATCATCATACAACAAGTGGACTGCCAGAAAAAAAGCAGTATCCACATACAATGAAAATCATAAGCAAAAGAAATTGTCAAACACTTGTCTTGGTTTACATATTCGAAAAGGAGTGAGAAGAAGTACAAACTTATTTAATCCCACCAGGCTGTACATTTAATTGATATGAAAATTTCTCAAAGATTATTATAATATTTTACAATAACCTTTTTGATCTTTAGTTAAGACGTAGTTTAGTTTGTTTTTTTAAGTTCATCTGTAGTTGTGTTTGAGAAATACAGAAACGTACACAGTAGGAACAGAAGACCGGCTGCTTTTTGTACCTGGGGACGATTTTAGCGACGTACCCATTCAGGAAATCCGTCGCACACAGCGCGTTTTGGTTGTGTACATGCGTAACCAACCGTCCAACGGCACGTTACACTCATGAGGAAATAAAAATAAAGGTTTGTGAGCTTAACGTTACTTTATTACTATCATTATCACATATTTGTATACACATTGGGGTTAACAATTACGTTATTATCGAGAGTTATGTCTGAGTCGGTGTTACTAGTTAGCTTAGCTTAGCTTAGCTCATCACCTAACAAACAACAGCTGTGAAGCAGCTAGCTAACTAATGTTAGTGTTTTACAACTCTATATTAATAATAATATATTATAGGAACGTATAGCACTGAAATGACGTTTATTAAAGTATCGTGAAGGCATTGTAGTAATAACAATGTTTAGAATTATGACCTACTGAAGTTTTTAACCTAGTTAGCTAACTTTCTCAGCTCTATTGTTTTGTATAGTTGCCCCACATTTGAAGGCATTAGTTTCAGTACAAATTGCTAAGTTTAAAAGCATGTTAGTGTCTACGGTTACTTTCACACAATATCTTTATTTCCCCATTTTTCTAACAGTCTTCGTTGTAGCTGCTTGAGATGGCCACCATGGAGAAAGAAACCCCCGCTAAAAAGGCTGCAGCGCCTTCTGTGTCTCAGATTAATGCAGAATATGTCACACAGGTAAGCTCAATAATTGTACATGTACATTACGCTGTGGTCCAGCACTGTATGTTGAAATAAGTTTTCCCATGTTGTTTTTATGCTGAAGACATAAATATGATCTCTTCACCTTCAGTCAGTTTTGTGCTTTTACCTGTAATTGATCTACTAAATCTGTTAAGTGAACCTGAATTATGCTTTCATAGAAGGTCCTACTACATACATTACTTTACTTAATATATATCTAGTTGAACTTCTAAGTTTTCCCTCCATATACCACCCAGTAATGCATCCTTTTTATTTGTATGTTTATGCTGCCATGTTTACCACTATTGATGTTTTTCTTATGTCTCGTTTCAGTTGGCTAATAAATATTGGGCTCCTCATGCAAAGAATAAACTACCCTTTGACGCTAAGGTGAGTTATATGCATTGCTGCATCTTAGAGATGTCAATATATATATTTTTTGTTTGAATTGAACTACTTTTAAGTAAGTTGCAAACACATGTTTTGTATACTTTATTTATCGTAGTGTTAGTTACTTGTATGTTTTAATTTGATACAATAAAATGGGATAGAGGTATTAAGTGCTGCTCTTACCAGTCAATTAACTCTACCTAAACGCACATTATGGTTTTAGCGTTATGCGCCTTAACCTCTAAGAATTTTAAATTTTTTTGCGATTTGTTTAGGTGATGGAAGATGTTTACGAAAAAGAGGTTCTGAAGTCCAAGTAAGTAAATGTATACAATCTTTGATTTACACTGCGGTGTTTAATCCAATGAACACATTTATACTCATTTATCTTTCTCTATTGTCTTCTTTCCCTCACGTTTTCAGATTTGCCATCAGAAAAATTATGCTCCTTGAGTTCAGGTGGGACACTTCACTTCCTCTTATTCCCTCTTTTTATGAAGCAGTCAATGAATAAAAAGTGTTTAAACAACTTGGTGGATAGATATTCATATGTTATTTTCTCATCTTTCAGCCAGTATCTTGAGAACTACCTGTGGGTGAACTACACTCCCAAGGTGTCCAGCAATGCCTACCTCATGTCCATTTGTTGTATCGTCAACGAGAAGTTCAGAGAGAATGTCCCAGCATGGGAGGTAAGAAATGCAGTACCTCGTCTAAGACTAATTGTCATTGCAGTGTGACCCCAGCGTCTGAAGAAGCAGTTACCATTCGAATTGATGGCTATCTACAACATCATTTTATGTTTTGATTTGTGTGTATCAGGTGTTCAAGAGGGAGCCCAGCCATTTCCCATTCTTCTTCAAATGTGTGATGGAAGCTGTGTTGGCAGGCGAGGAGGCCGGCCTCACTCTGAAGGAACAAACCGTGCTGCTGGTCTTCCTGGACCACTGCTTCAACAGTCTGGTGTGTACCACTACACTGATATTCAATGTCTTGTCTAGGTGGAGGAGTATGCAACTTTGATTGTGTTATGGTAGTGTTTGTAGGGTCAGTGAGGGGAGTTGTTGTTGTTTAGGAGTAATCAGCTAATATTTTGATTCGTTTTTGTCGTGATATAGGTTAGGCCTTTATTTATTTATTTTTTTCACTTTAAACATGTTCATTTTGCACTCAAGTTCTTAAAATGAGAAAATACTCAGTACTTTTCATTTGTCAAGTATTTAATTTTATGTTTGTTGACAGACACTGTTACAATCTATATGGCCATAATCTAAGTGATCAAAACATAATAATAACTTTGTTCACTCGTATTACACAGCCTGCTGCTCATATCTGCTGCAGACTACACACAGGCCAGTGACGTCATAGACGCTGTGAAGGACCCATAGACCGTAGAGACGTTTAATGAGGAAGTGAACTTTTTGCTAAATGTTTCGACAAATTGCTCATGTCCTCACACGCAAACTTGCACTTATGACAAGCACTGTCAGCATCAACTCTAGTAAAGTGTAATCACGCTTTATAAGTTTAGATTCTCCGCCATAGTTACTAAGAGCAGAAGCTTCTGTGTGTCTGCGCTGCAGCAGCGTGTCTGTGAGAGCTGCTCCGCCCCGCACACAGCGCTGCGTTACCGACGGACAGAAATTCTCCGTTACCAAAAACAGAATTGATAACGTCGGAGCATTTCATATCTAACCAATTAAATATATAGGGCTTTGAAAGAGACGACACAGAGGTATACAAAAATAGGCTTTACCATGTGGTTATTTAATATAGACTATTTATTTATTGAATTACCAGAGAACATGCTATATCGTGATATATATCGTTATCCAGATATGAAATGATCTATATCGGGATAGAAGGTTTTGGCCGTATCACCTAGCTTTAGTCTGGATAGCAAGATAATTAAGATGCTAAGCCTCAGATAACAAATACATTTAAATATGAGAACACTTTAATTACTTACGTCCTCGTGGTATATTCAATTGATGTATACAGCATCTGTGTCAGATAACCACAGTTTGTCAAATAAACTGAAAGACTAAAGAGAAATCAAGGTGTGTTAACCATTCTACCGTTACCTCAAATGTGTTCTCAGGGAACTTGCATGAGAATTTGAATCATCAGGGTTTTGCCTCAAGCAGGTTAAAATTGCTTCTTACTCATTAATGTAAGCAATTCCAAATGCCTTGTTGCCCAAGATAAATGTGGAAATCAAGGCAATTATTGGTAATCTCCACTAGGTGGCAGTAGTAGACTAGGCAGTACAGCTTAGGTCAGCTCCCACCCCTCTGTATCCTCTGCAGCCGCATTAAACCACAGGGAAGCACTGCAGATGTCTCACTTTAAAATCTGCTGTGATAGCCTCCTGCACTTTGATTGTATCCTATAAAGCCCTCTAAATATTTTAGTTGCAGACTTTTATTATGGGCTGAAGTGTAATAAAAATCTGTCATACACAGTGCATTTTGACAACTAACTCTCTCTCTCTCTCTCTCTCTCTCCTTGTGTGCCTTCCTCCCAGGAGGTAGATTTGATCAGAGACCAGGTGCAGCAACTCATCTCTCTACCTATGTGGATGTGCCTCCTACCAGTAAGACGTCAACCTATTACCCTAATTATGTCTTTCTGGTGGTTATTGGCACACACCAAGTAATGATGTTTGATGTTTTCATAGGAAAGAATTACCTCCTTGCTACGACACTAAACCTTAGATAAAATTGACTGTTTACTGATTTGTTTCTTTGCAGTCCAGACTCCAACACGAGCTCAAGAAAGTCCCAAAGCTGCAGAAGTTCTGGAATCTAATCAAGAAGAAATTTGATAAGATGGACGCTGACGCAGCTGAACAGTAATGTTATTTTCTTTGCCTGCGTGTTCAGATCTATACAGACTAGGGAACTGTGTTTTGTATCCTTTGAATTTCTGATTTGCTTTCTTTGTGTCTTCCTCAGGGCAAAAAGAGAGAGGGCCTTCCTCTCAGCGCTCATTAAAAAGTTTCTCGGAGTTCTCATGTCAATTTCGCCATCAGGTAAACACATTTATTTCCCTTGGGATTTCAGTGTTGTGGTGTACAACTACTAACATGGAATTCCTTCAGCAAGACGAATGACCATTAGATCATGGTCTATTTTAATAAAGAAATAGTGCATCCCTGGTGTGGATTTCTACCTCCAAATATTGAGTAAAATGAATAATACCAGGTCACTCTCTCTGTGGCTTTGGTCCCAAAGCAGGTATTTGCATGTGTTCTCTCTACCTTTCCCAGCATGATTAATGTACATAGGATTTTCTAGAGCTAGCACAGTGTCAGAGAGCACATCTCTACGTCCCATATTTCCAGTATGAAGCACAAAATTACCCTTTTTCGTCACTATTTCAGTTGCACTACTCCCTCCTTTCTTTCCGAGTCGTGCAGCCGCCGAAGGAGCATGTGCTCCAGCTGCCATACAGCCACCGGCGCTGACTACTATGCTGTAATGCAGGCCGACACAGACGCCCCCCACCTGAATGCTAAAAACAGAACATGTGTATTTGTGTGTTTAGGTAGAATTCCAACCTGACAGAGTAGATTACGATCCAAAGCCCAGCAGGATCCACATCACTCTAATGCGTGCTGCATGCCTCAACTTTAAGTACACGCAAACACATACACACCGACATGCTTAATGAGGGCTGAGGTCCCAGCGTGCTGCTGTGCTGGCAATGCAGTATCTCATAGTGAGGCTCGCACACTCAGCATGGCACCTTGGTGTTGTCCACATGCGTTTGCTGTCCTCATATCCTTTCTGATAACTACACAGCCTCCTTTCCACTGCTACATCTCATCGTTCCTCATCTTTTTTTGGCCTTGTATGTTCATATACTCATGTCTGGTTGTCTGTCAGATTGCATTATGCATTCCCTGATATGAAGTGAAGTGCTAACCTCCTTCCTTTTCCACAGGGCCTGTATCCATGGACAAAGTACATTACTGCGAGAGGTTCATTGAACTCATGATTGATTTAGAGGTAAGACACATCCTCTCCAAATTTGACAATCTTTTGCCATTTTTACTTCCTCTCTCCCTTGATTTGATTGCTTTATTTAAAATGTACAGTGCAAGCTGATGCACTCAATCGACTAAGCAGACACTCATTTTCCACCGTGTGTGTACAGTGTATTTGCTTAATCATGGTATTCTGATGAAGGAAGCGGTGTAGACATCCGTCTCTGCAGAGCTCATTTGCCTTTTGTCCTTCACATTTAGCTAACTCAGGTCAACAGACAGTGGCTGAATGTCCAGCCTCAGCTCAACCCAATGCGTCTGTGTCATTGCTGTCTGCAAAGCTATGCAGTATTTGAAGCAGTAGTCTTTGATTGGAGTATGAGCGGTTATTTTCAGCCTGATGGCTTTTGACATCTGGTGTAAGGTGTAAAGAGTATTATGCAGTGTCTGCTAGACATAAGAGTTGTGACCTGAGACCCAATTCCCTTCTGGGATAATCCAAGTGGTTTGTGGTGTTGCCTTCAAATTTGAGATGAATGTCTTGTAGGTGAAATACACACTAGTAGAGAGCGTAATGTAGTTGTTTAAAAACATTTGGGTATTTCTGCTATGAGCCATTTTTTTCAATCTGCAAATTTATGTATTTATTTTGTAAAAAATATATATATCCAACAATCTGAATGAAAATCAGATTGTACTTTTTGTCTTGTCTTCTCTATGTTTTACTTGTTGAGGTTGGCTGATATGTGGCTCCACTCTAATGTGGGAACGGTGTCCTCGTACCCATTTAGATTTGCAATGTTGGTTTAACCGGCGTCACTGCAGTGGTCTTAAAAGTGTTTAAGTTATAAGATATCTGTTCCTATATAGGGTTGGGCAATATATTGATTATTATATTGATATCAGGATATGAAACTAGATATCGTCTTTGGTTTTGGATATCATAAAATGGCACAAGTGTTGTCTTTTCCTGGTTTTAAAGGCTGCATTACAGTAAAGTGATGTATTTTTCTGAACTTACCAGAGTGTTCTAGCTGTTCTATTATTTCCCTTTCCCAACGTAGTCATTTTATCCACATAGTGGACCAATAGTCAACCCTACAACATCATGGCAATACCGATATCGAGGTATTTGGTCAAAAATATTGAGATATTTGATTTTCTCCATGTCCCCCAGTCGTACTCCCGTACCACAGAGAGCAATAATTTTAGTTGCTGTAGTTGTCATGCAGTTGATTATATTCTGTGTTTGTACTCATGGTGCATTTTCAGTCACCTCAGTTATAGAGTAAGACTTGGCATTTTCAGGGTGATGAAATGGCTCGTAAAGATGAGGAACTTTTATGAACTATCATCATATTGGTTAATTTAAAATGAATAATTA
This sequence comes from Sebastolobus alascanus, assembly GCA_916701645.2. Lineage (NCBI taxonomy): Eukaryota > Metazoa > Chordata > Actinopteri > Perciformes > Sebastidae > Sebastolobus > Sebastolobus alascanus. The sequence goes on along the minus strand of CAKAOJ020000134.1, from coordinate 1,383,057 downwards.
AGGAAAATAGAATTTAACACAGGGAGGCAACCTTGCCAATGAGGTTGGCTATCTGGAGTGAAGACATAATGTCACATAAGATTGTTGCTGCTGCTGCTGCTGCCTGTGCAGATCTCCTGTTTCTTGCGAGGGAGCTCAATAGATTTCATCTGGCTGTCCTGCTGACAGGCCCGGCCTTGCTGTTCCTGGCAACGGCTAGTGGCCGGCCAGCTAACTGTCTCCAGAGACATCTCCTGTCCTTCAGCCCTATCCTTTTACAAAGCCTCAGTTGCCTGAAATCCATACTTCCCCTCTCTGATGACGACCTGAAAATGAATGCAGGGAAAAAGATCCCTGTTTTCATGGCTATTGTATGCCGGCTGTCAGGACTGTGTTGAGATCAAAGATGGCTGTTGGATATAAAGGTATCCGTTCTCTCGGTGTTTAGGTATCACTTGCTGCACCTGCTGCCTTTGAAGAGCAGTTTTCAATGAATAAAATAATAGATATTTCGTTGTGTTGGTGTTTTGCATTTCAGTATTCCATTTCATATTATATTTCATAATGCAGTTTTTTTCAGCCTTTATAATGTGATAGATTGAACCCTGTTTTTGTTCCGTGTGCACCAGTGATTCTCTCTCAGACTGTCATCAACATATACACAGTATTTCTTTTATTATATTCCTACCAAGGCAGCTCTGTTATCTCATTTTGACAGGTTTCCTCTGTACTTGCCTTCATGTCATGTTCGCATGCTACAGCAAGCAAATACACGATGGCTATAGAAGTCATCTCACTGCCAGTCTGCCTTATTGTTTGCCTCTCTATCACATGTTTCAAAACAACCTCAAGACAAGAAAAGACCATGGATCAATAAGATGTATGGATAATCATGGTCCAGATGCTGGGAAATGTGGTCGTTGTTGAGCCAATTGATTCTTTTGACCCCTGAGAGATGTCCGTTCATACAATACCTAATTCCTTTTTTTCTGTGATGGAGGGCCGTCAGCCCATTTTCCTGCAAATTTGGCCTGAGCATATAGTTCAAAGCTGTAAACATGGTTTCCTGTGTGTCTAGGCCCTGCTGCCAACCAGGCGTTGGTTCAATACAGTGTTGGATGACTCTCACTTGGTGGTCAGTTGCCACCTGTCCAGCCTCACCCAGAGAGAGAAGGAGGGACACCTCTTCTGCCAGGTACAACATGCTAGCAAACACAACGACATACATGTATATGCATGTACACTTGAAATTATTGTATGCAAACAAATCCAAATCACCTCTGCTCTCATTTTCATGTGAATTATTGTCTCATCTCTCTAGTTGCTGGACATGCTGAAGTTCTACACAGGTTTTGAGATCAATGACCAGACAGGAAATGCTCTAACGGGGAAAGAGATGACCACCCTGCACTATGACAGAATCCTCTCCTTGCAGGTAAACGGCATTCATAAAGAGGGACAGACAGACATGCATAGCATAATCAATCTCAGCTGTCTGCTTTGGTTCTGCTGTTGTTTTTCACTGAAAGTGTTCAGGATGTACTTCATTGAACTCTCTGGGTATTATTGTGTAGCAGGAGTATGTGGCTTCATGTTGTGGGAGAGAGTAAAATGAATACAAAATTATACTGCAAGCTACCAAATTTTATATAGTTTTGATTCGTAGTTGTGATAATAAATGTAAAGTGTGCACTTTTGAGTTGCTTATCTTGGTCAAGGCAATGTAGTGTATATAATAATGAGTAATATATTTTTACAGTAGTGGTTTGTGTGTGTTTGGACATCAATCTGAGTGTTTTGCTCTGTGTTTTCTGTCTTGCAGAGGGCAGCTTTTGCTCATTTCCCCGAGTTGCAGGACTTTGCTCTGTCCAACGTAGCAGCGGTCGACACTCGAGAATCCTTGACCAAACACTTTGGACATCTGAGGTAAATCAAAACATCCGAAATTAATCATGACGCATGAACAAGTGCACTTGCTGCTTGTCAGTGCACATATGGAGGGGATATGGTGGGAGGGTATGCATGATTGGAGTATAATTACAGTGAACTGTTAATACTAAAATTCTGTAGCACCAGTGTCATTTTAGCTAACGGGACTACTTCCTGATGTGTAAATGTACTGCATATCTACCTAGAGCTGGCTCACCCTTTTTGCTTTTTACAATTCTGCCTCATGCACAAGTACGTGTATGTACTTTATGTCCTTAAGAGAGCACATTGTAATTTCTCAAAGCGCTGTCGGTGGCAAAGAGTTCAGCAATTCGTCAGCAGATAATATACAGACGTGACCTTTTATTTGAGGTTCCTCTGATCACCAAAACATACACAAGCCCGACTTAAAGTATAAGCACACATGCAGACTACTTATCTTGTTCCTATATCGCAGTGTAGCATCAGCACCACCGTTGCTGCCTGACTTCCCTGCTAAATGGCAGCTAGTGAGCCCTTGAACAGGCAGCTGGTACCAGCCAGAGAGAGAGGCACGCCTCATTAATTTAATCGATTTGCAGTGGCTTGAGAATAAACTCTCTGAACAGCTGTGTTTGTCAGATCATATTAGCTTGCCAAAGAGCTAAAAAGTACCCTCGCTTTGATGAACTGGCCTGCGTGTGGTTTTTTAAACTTGTACACATGCGTGAAGGGGAGTGAAAATACATTGATTTATTGGTAACTTGTAATTACTTCTGGGTTTCCTTTCTTGGCATTTTGATGCCATAATGAGGATTTTAATTTATTGCCCCAAGCTTTTAGACAGTCTTTAAACCACCAATGTTTTGGCTCAGTTTGTGATGGCTTTATTTGTCGTTGAGGTGCCGTGTTGGAACAACACAAATTTCCTCTTCGCAGTCGATGTTTGTATATCCATCATCTCTTTTTAACTTCTGAAGTGGATTATAAATTTTTAAACCCCAAACTAAGTTTCTTTGAGTCAGGCGGAGGGTTATGAGCCGGGCTGAGCTGAATCAGGTAAAGACTTGAGCTGAACCATTTCATGTATTTGTAGAAGCTCTGCTCCTTTTCCCAGAATTAGGGTTTTTGAATATAGCAGGAACTGCATTGTTCCCTGCTCCACAACTGTCACCAAAGCAGCTCCTGGGTAACTCCAAATATGCCGATCAGATTTAACGAGGCACTTTTCATCCAAACAACTCACGCTAATGCCAGTTTATTCCAGCTGCGCTACCCACGGGCTAAGCTCCCAGTCACCCGCCGCTCTGAATTTATCCGCTAAGTCCCCCAAACACACAAACGCAGCATTATTGCTTAGTCTGCCCACACATATACACACCCATTTTCTCACACATACACACTTCTTTCAGTTACATAAAACATGTACGTTTGTGTCATTTCAGGCCGAAGAATGATTTGACTATGTGATCAAAGAGTATGCATCACTTTGTGAAATGCTAGCAGAATTGAAGAGAGTCATCACTAGTGGAAATGCCCAAATAATGGGTGTAATTAGTTCTGTGGATTTGCTCTTCAGGGTGGGCCTGTCATTGGAAAGGGCGTTTAGATTTGATCACTTCCACTTCTCATTTAATCCTGGTTCCTATTCTGAGGATATTATGCGACTAAACAAATAAAATTAAAAAAAATATGGTGAGAACATCACCTACCTTTTTATTTTCTAATTACAAAAGAATGGCTTGTTGGGCAGACCAGCTAATATCTTTGGTAATTTGCTCTTTGCTAAAGTGCTGAAATTGCACATTAACTTTACAAAGTTGCTGTTTAATGGTTTATCCAAAATCTGAACAAGACAGCCTTCAGGCTAAAGAGTGAACCTACTGTAGTTTCTATTGTGTCCCCATCCTTACCTTGCCCTGCCAGTAGCTCAGCTGTCAGTCATGACCTGGTCCAGTCATCTCCATTACTCACACTGAGCTGTTGTGCTGCTGTTATTTTGTTGCTAAGGGAAGGAATGTCCACATGACCTATGCCAGGGTCATCCACTGGGCCACCAAACTGCGACATCGGCAGAATTGCCACCCCGCTGCCCAAGCGCGGCATCACAAGTAGCAGAGTGCATGCACATACACGGATACAGTCGGTCGGTGCCACGTGTGGCTGTCACAATGCGTCCAGGCCCTGTCCTTCGTCGTGTACCAGACCCTGCCCGTGTCACAGTGTGTCAGCCTGATTAAAACAGGTCGTTATGCGGAGAGCCATGCCTCAGCTTTCCGAGACGGAGATGGGCTTTGATTTTCATAATCCTGTCGCATCAGTGTGCCCCGGCCCCTTAACACACCCATGCTGACAGAGCCGGAGTGAGTGTCAAAGCAAACGGCAGAAATGCTTTGTGCCGCATTGCTAACAAGCACAAAGGATTTGATAAGGCTGTGTATCTTCACACATATAGTGGTGTTGCCGTCGCCATTTGAAATATCTTTCTCAGAAGAGGAGGCAGTGTCCCAAAAAAGAGGCTGAACCTACACGTTTTCTTTTTGTAAATATGATTCACTGTAATGATGCATAGTCGGAATGTTTTTTTAATCATTGTAATACGAGTCATTACCAAATCGTTCTCTTTGGACAGCAATTAGTTATTATTTGCTTACTGTCATCGCTGGATAAGAGCGTCAGCCAAATGTGTCATTTGCAAATGCAACTTTTCTAGCTGACTAACCACTTGTTTATCTCCTCTTTCTCCGTAGTCCCAATACGCTCCACCGGGTGGCCTCGTATCTGTGTCTGCTGCCAGAGCTGTCTGAAGGGAAAGACACCACCTATGAGAAGGAGGTTCTCCTCGAGCTGCTGGTGAGTGCAGTCTGCTTTCATTAAATTGGCCATGTGGGTAGTTGAGTTTTTAAGTCTGTGGTGGCAGTTTTTTTGGGGTAGCATTTAGAATTGTCAAGTAAATACAATGTTAAGTGTCTTTCATACAATGCTTCACACTGGGATGTAGAGCTGCAATGATTAGTTGTCAACTGTTAAATTAATAGCCAACTATTTTTCAAATCGATTAATCTGTAATTTTTTTAAAATTCCAGCTTCTTAAATGTGAATATTTTCTGTTTTTTTTTACTCCTCTGTGACAGTAAAGTCAATATCTTTGAGTTGTCGACAAAACAAAACATTTGAGAACGTCATCTTGGGCTTTGGGAAACACAGATCGACATTTTTCACCATTTCCTGACATTTTATAGACCAAACAAACAATCAAGAAAATAATCTACAGATTAATCGACAATGAAAATAATCGTTAGTTGCAGCCCTAGTGGGATGTAATCGATTATAACGATAATTACATCTGTTACAGTATAATCTTGGATGGAAATGGAGACAGGTGCCAGTGACATATGGCCCATGAACTTGAAAAAACATATGGGAATCCAGACTTGTCGGTTCAAATTTATAAACTAGGACCATTATTAGTAGAAAATATGGTCTTATTGCTTTTCTGTACATCAAATATTAAAATATGTATCCTAGACAATATTTAACACGTCAGACATTTGAATTGATTAGATGGAAATGGTGTAGTTGTGTGAGGGAATGAAGCAATACTTCAGGCACTGTGTGCTTGTCAACTGGCATTTTAAAAGATGCATAATTGGTATTGGTGCACCTCTACAAACAATGCTGGCGAACATTTATTTTCCCGAACAATAACTGGCTAGTCAGCGCTACGGCATAATAGGTTTTGTGTTTCTCATTTTAAAGTCATTAATTTAAGCCCTTGACCTTGGAATACATATAGTATCCTCTCTTCACTGCCTATCCCCCTTGAATTTGCCTTCTAATCCAATTACTGCTTTATGTGGGCATTTGTGTGACGTAGGGTAAATTGAAGACAGTGCTGATGAGATAGAGAGCCATTTTTTTTCCATTTCTTTAAGTATCTCTTGAAAGGCTGGAGCTAGTTTGATTGTGCTCTCTGGTTCCCCTTCCCTCGCTCTCCCAATTTTCATTTTTAAAACCCCTCCGGGAAACTACTGGACCTTGTCCCGCTAGTCTCGCCAATACACACTCGCACATGTGCTGTAGACCTCTTCATCAAAGTGGGTGTTTCAAGGCTGACCGGCGGTTATTCATAATTACCCACTCAGACCCTCCCCAGGTCCCCTCCGAGAAGCGATGGAGAAGAGCTGTTTCATAATTATCTGATTAGATTGTTGCAGGAGACAATATCAGGGGACTCATTTGTTTGCGCCTGAGGTTGCCCCCAACAACCAACATCTCTGACCGAGTGCGTTTAAGAGGAAGGGGCCACAGGACTAGAACTCTGCCACACGGTAGCAAAACAATCGTACTCACTGCTGAGAGGGGAACATATACTCATAGATATGCTTAGGGAGGAGGAACCATTCTTTTTGAGAGGCAGTACTGCAGTTACACCAGAGCCAATGTTTAGGCTGTTTACTTCCTCTGGTGGCACAGATGAGCTGGTTTGTATTCTAAGGGAAATATCACTCCCCTTGACATAGTAAATAATTCATGTAATTCATGTCTTTTCCAGAAGAGTAAGAACACAATAGCAAAATGGTTGTGTGCACATCCGCAAAACCTTAGTAGGACAGGTGCTGGGTTCAAAGATTAATGCAATAAAATAGGGAGATACCCACACATCAGACTAGGAGCTCCCTGTTTACCAGCATTGTTTGACAAAATTGTTACCGTAAGCCGCAAGCGGTCTAAAAGATAAAATAAGAGGCTGGTCGGTCCGATTTCTAGTCTGATTTCCAAAAAGCTGGAATATGCCGGCTAACGTAAACCCTGGAATCAGTCTGTCCATTAATTTATTGGTCGATAAACAGAAAATGAAGCGGAAACTATTTTGGTAATTGTTTAATTGTTTCAGTCATTTTTAAAGCAAAAATGTCAAACATTATCTGGTTCCAGCGTCTGAAATTAGAGAATTTGCTGCCTTCCTTTTCTTCTTTGTTTTATATATTAGTAAACTAAATCTCTTTGTGTTTTGGACTGTTGGTTGGACAAACGAGACATCTGAATATGTCATCTTTGGCTGTGGGAAATTGTAATGGGCATTTGACATGTTATAGAAAAACAATAGATTAATCAAGAAAATGTTCTCCAGATTAACTAATAATGAAAGTAATCGTTAGTTGCAGCCTTAATGTATACATATGAAAATAACCAGTGACATCATAACTACTCAATAACATTCATGATTCATATGTGTTGAACATTTTTGTCTAAAGTTAAAAGATCCAATCATAATACCTGAATCATCCTGTTGCTTTTGATTTAGTACTTCTAGATGTCCTATGATATGGTTGCCAATCCATCTAGACATAAACACATGTAAACAAATATGATATCCTGGTTTGATAATCCAAAATATGTGTAAATGTTCAGCCCTTAACTAGCTTTATGCAAATGTTTAAGCACACACATTTGAAAACACACTGGCCAACTGAGGTCTAGCAGCAGAACTACATTGAGGATGACAAGAAATAAAAGACATCCGTTAAACCAGATGTTATACCTTGGGTATGACGCAACAGATTTGTTGAGTGACCTTATTTTGTGGAAATGTTTTGTCTTTATTCCCTGGTCTGTCTTCTAGTAAGGGAGAAGATAAAGATCCTAGACGTAGAGCCAAAGAGGCAGAGGAGCATTTGTTCATTAACCCAATTTCTCTCCGTCTGTGTCTTTGTCCTCTCTCTCTCTCTCTCTCTCGCTGTTTGCCACACGCACACACACAGGTGTCCCGCCACGAGCGCAGAATCTCTCAGATTGAGCAACTTAACCAGATGCCCCTTTATCCAACAGAGAAGATAATCTGGGATGAGAACATTGTACCGACGGAGTACTACTCAGGCGAAGGTGTGTGTTGCATGTGTGGATTGTGATTTGGGTTTGCATGTCTGTGTGCGTGTGTCTGTGTGAGTTAATGTGCACTAGAGGCACACATGCTAATTTCAGTGCTTAGTAGTCAGTGTCTCATACTCCCAAGTATACACCCACACCTTGTGTTATCTCTTATCCTGAGGGCACTGAACTGGCACCTCTCTTGGGGAATCCTCTTTAGTTGGCAAGGACACCTTCAACAACTCGCATACCACTGACCATTCAAGCAAAATCCCTTAAGCATATTACTTTGGCTGTAA